>CAIGRP010051848.1:0-34552 GCA_903798385.1 Fraxinus cuspidata
TGGGAAATAAGGTGTATATACTTTAATTTTTGTAACGACATCTTCCTTTCTTGCATTTATAGCATGAGTGGCTCCAAACAATTTTGCTTTCTGAAGTTTCTCATCTTGAACATCTACCGCAATAATCTCAGAAGCCCCAAATGCCCTTGCTATCTGCAGACAACTGTTTGATGTTGTTTTATCATTATTATGATGAAAAAAGTGGAGCATCAAATGGAAACAATCACAACTCACTCAGAATAAATTAAATCATTTTAAAAAGAAATGTATTGAAATTCATATTTGAGAGGGCCTCNTCTGCAGACAACTGTTTGATGTTGTTTTATCATTATGATGATGAAAAAAGTGGAGCATCAAATGGCAACAATCACAACTCACTCAGAATAAATTAAATCATTTTAAAAAGAAATGTATTGAAATTCATATTTGAGAGGGCCTCAGGTTCACAAGTCAATGTTATCCGAGCACATGTCAAGGGCACGTGAAAATATTTTCCAGTCAATTCTAGTGATCTTGTAATTTGAAAAATCCAACACATGCTAAGGCATTTTAGTGACAAGATTTTGTGATTATTCCATCACTTTCAAAGTGGGGGCTACAGGTGGTGGTTTTCATCCCACCCCGGGAGCTGGAAATAAGAAAGCAAGAGACCCAATGAATTTATCAACAAAGAGCCAACTTCAACAACTTAAGCAGCAGAAAAGCTTCAAAACTTTTAGAAGAGCTACAAAATTGTGGTTTTATCCTTTCCCTGTTTCTAAAAGAGGACTTGAACTCTGCAGATCTGATTGGTATGTGTTCCTTGTCGTTCATGCAGATAAACGTATATTCTATTTCATGCGAGTAAACTTGCAAGATTGACATAGCTTTTCCAATTCCTAATAATCAGAAATCTGCAATACTGGGATAGCAATGAATCAGCTATCTGAAGCAATTGATTTGACATGGGCTAGGGAGTAGTTTTACGTTGTAATTCTAAATGAAGAAACTTCCTAAACCAGTAATAATTTTTCCTCTACTAATTCTCCCAAATAATATTTTTACGAAAGTAACTTCGCATAGAAATTATTTTGACAACTTAAGAGAAACCCTACCATTTTTTGTTTATGAAAAGGCCCTTCTACCATTGCCTGCACAAATAATTATGAAGGCAATGCAATATATAAGTTAAATACTACACTATTGCTTAGCTTATTACCTTGAGCCAACACCCCCAATGCCAATAACGGCAATGGCATCACCAGGACGCACCTCAGCAGCATGAGCCATGGCCCCATAGGCAGTAAAAACTGCACAACCTAAAATAGCAGACTCCGTATAGGGCAAGGAGTTGGGCAGAACTGCTAATCCATGTGCAGGTACCACACAGAACTCAGCAAGACCTCCCATGCTGTACATATACACTGGCTTATCTGCACAAAAATGTATGTTGACCCAAGATGCCAACTGTATTAGGCACTTGTATGTATTCAAAATTGTATAGATATTAATTATATAACAAGAAGGATGAAGGTTTCACGGTATTAGGCAGAGTAATTATAAAATAGCTCTAGGATGCATGTTTGACGTGACCACTTTGTCTTTCAAGCTCTTATTTACTTACCCATAACAACACACGTGAACACACACACACATCCTACATGTAATCTAGGATCCCCAAAACAGAAGGCTGGAGACAATTAGACACATAATAGGATACCTATGAAAATTTCTGCATGCTCATCGCAATCAAAATGGTTCAAAGGAAGCAGGCAAGTTCTATCCTGACAAGTGACAACCAATATTTCAAAAAACTGTCTGCAGTACTCTAAGACTACATTATAAACAGTGATTTTTAACAACTTGATATTACATAAACGATACCATGCCTTTAAACAAATTATAAAATCACTTCCTCAGAAAGCCTCAGAAAAAGAGATCTCTAGGGCAAACACATAATATTACAAGAAAATAAAAGATGCATATTTCCACTGGTTAAGTCGTTAAGGAGATTATATGCATAATTGTTGTGCAATGTTTATTTATGCTGGAGAACTNTGGTTCAAAGGAAGCAGGCAAGTTCTATCCTGACAAGTGACAACCAACATTTCAAAAAACTGTCTGCAGTACAAGACTACATTATAAACAGTGATTTTTAACAACTTGATATTACATAAACGATACCATGCCTTTAAACAAATTATAAAATCACTTCCTCAGAAAGCCTCAGAAAAAGAGATCTCTAGGGCAAACACATAATATTACAAGAAAATAAAAGATGCATATTTCCGCTGGTTAAGTCGTTAAGGAGATTATATGCATAATTGTTGTGCAATGTTTATTTATGCTGGAGAACTTAGTCAGGAATATACCATTATTGCGGAGAAATAGCCTTGTTTCACCATCGTAAAGTGTTCCTTTTGCTCGATTATAAGCAAAAAAGGACTCGCATAAGTCATCTTGTCCCTGTTTTCACCCGAGAAAAGAAACCGACATGCCATCATAAGGAAAAATGTTACCTCACTATCAAAGTCATCAAACTCAATTCAGATCACACACTCTCAACACACTTGCCTTAGAGCAGAAGAAACAGCTACCACAAGGCATTATGAAAGCTCCAATAGCACGAGATCCAACTGGAATTCTGGAAATTGAATGAAGTAATTCTTCTCCGTGTCCAAAACTATGCAGAAGTTATCAAATATAACACCACAACTTATCAAACCTTTCGATGATTTTACTGTCAGTGAGCGGCCCATGTTCAATTACCTCACCAGTAATTTCATGACCCACAACACAAGGGCTGGCAAATGGAAGTTCACCTTTGATTACGTGAAGATCAGAGTGGCAAACTCCACATGCTGTATCATCAAACACATTTAACAACTACATTCCTTTTATTAGACATTGTCACGCAATAAAGAAAAATATGAAATACATTTAACAGCGGTCAACACTGAAGAAGGGTGATCTCTAAGAGACTTAATGGGTATTAAGCTTTTGCCACATAGAAAACTGATGATTACATTACCCAACCCTACTTGACTACATACTTCCTACAAAATGCTAAAAATATGCAGAAGATTATCTGGGGTAAAACAATTGTTAACTGCATTTTTTTTAGTGATCAATGTTAATTGAACAGACGTATAAAACATTGAAGCACAAAAAGGCGTTGAAAACAAATACAGTAAAATAATACCCTTAGTTTTGATGAGAACTTCGTTGGCCTTAGGGCGGGGCATGTGGAAGTCTTCGAAAGTAAGAGGCTTATTTGGCTCCCAGAACACTGCACCCCGCATGTAAGATGGCCCGTTACTCAGATGGTACCCCGCCACTGATATGGTTGTATCTTTACTGTCAGATTCTGAACTCGAATACGATCTCCTCCTCCAGTCATGATCGGAAGAATCGCAGGGAAGTGAACCGTAGGAGGGAAAAACAGCTGCTCTTCGGCTGTGATAGCTGCTAAGGGCCTTGCGGAGTAATAGGGAGCTTCGGTAGAATGCCATCAATTCGTGCAATTGCGATCTCCTTCGAAACTGTAGATAAGCATTTGTATCAACTGAAGACGACGAGCTGGCAGTCAAAGGCCATTCAGGATTTCAATTATTTATAATTTCCACCATGCCTGTTTGGCTAAGCTTAAAGCTAATTTTTGGTACATTTACTTATAAGCAATTTTCAAAACTGTATATGTCCATGAAATTGGTTTGAGTAAAATTATATGTACTGATTTGTCACTGACAAATTAAAATCAAGATGATACTAACCTTTTTCTTTTGGATAGAAAGGGTAGAGACTAAACCCTTGTTTTGGCATAGACTAAAATCTATTAAAATTTTGAGTAAAAGTCAACAGTTAATTATAATTACATATTTTATGGAATATACAATTTTTTCAACCTCATATTTCATTAACTTCAATTAAAACTTTAATTTTAATCTACACCAAACATGAGCTAAATCAATTGGTCAAAACTTGTTATATATTATTTGGTTTCAAAGAGGATTAAGAGTAAAATAAATTCTCATATACTTTTAGATAAGATCAAGACATCATCCATACTTATCTATAATCTTATAGGGACAGTTTGTGGAATAAAGACAAAACAATAGGAATGTTTTCAATCAATTACTCATATTTGACGAAAGGAATTGACGGAAATGACCAACTTCGCAATAAAAGATTAAAATGAGGACGTAAATACCAAATTTGAAATGATAGTGATGATTTGCACAATAAATGCAAATGATAGGAACGCCATATACTAATTATCCTCGTGAAAATGATTGTAGATGGATGGTAAGTTAATTAAATCAATGCTTACTAAAATTTATTTTCATTGAATTACTCACTCATCTATTCAAACGTTTACCCATCAATCACTCGCTTTTATTCACAATTGAAGGAAAACTCTAATGTGACGAAAAGTTTATGCGGCATTGATGACGTTAGTTTGCCCACTTGAATTAAAAGTCTAAAACGACAACTCCTAAATAATTTGTGAAACAAACTTCAAAATCTTAAAATAAAAAGGAAAATTCTTGGTGTACATATATGTATCCACACCCCAGGTCCCACCCCATGTGAGGGGTGTTGACACTCCTATGTACATATGTTATGTGCACCAAACACATCCCAAATAAAAAATCACCAAATTAAAAACACGATCGTCCAAATCAAAATTTCGAAAGATAAACCCTAAGCTTTACCTAATAATTCAATAATAAATGTTTCCATTTTCTGTTTGCACAAGGTCTGGAATTTCCTCTCTCTTTTAATTCAAAATAATGATTTTTGATTTTGTATTTATTTCGGCGATTTAGACTAACTCGAAAATAATGAAATCTAGCAAGATAAGATTTTCTCTCCCCCATAGAATTACTTTTCAAAATACTTTGAAGAAAAATTCTGATGAAATGATAATAAAGTGGAAAATAGTCCATAGTGATCTTGTACAAAATACTCTACAGTTCTTCTTTTATCCTCGCTTTCATCAACATCAAAGTGGATTCTGTTCAGTCGGTGAACCGGGAACAAAAGGAACGAACCCTCGTCCACCAAACACTGGTCGCATGAACGTGTCATCGAACTTACGCCAGCAGCGATGCACAGTGTGAGTAGGTGTTGTTAAAAGCATGCGTAGACTAGTAGGTGGATGTAGTTCGTCACTCAAATCAGCTTCAGAGTCTTGTTGATGCCCGAGGAGCGGTATCCTCACGGACCTTGGAGTATTAGAACTGGACGACGCAGCACTGCTCGACTGTTTCGGATGCGGTAGCAGAAGTCTTATAAGAGGCTGTGTCATTAGACCACATACCTATACATGACAATAGAAAGTAAGTGTCTACTGAAATGAAGAAGTAAAGTGGGAGTGGAAGCTAGAAGGAAAGGGATCCGTCACCATTGTCGAGAAGAGAACAACAGTTATAGTGCTGGTAATCATTATTGCATGCGGTCGTAGTTCAGTATGTCCAGATCTCGTGAACTGCAAAAACGCGAACAAGTCGCTCGAGGAGATGAGACACTTCATCAATGAATATCAACACAAGAAGAACTCATAAAAGAAAGAAATTACGAAAAAAGAATAGCACGCAGTAACGGCAGCAAGTGATTTAGTTCAGTAGTTCCTCGTTTTTAATAGAATTCATATTAGGAAACGCATCCAGTAGTGGCTTAGATGGAGGTTGTTCACATGAAATCTACAAGTTCACCTTATTATAAGCAAGGGCCATAGATACAGCACCCCTCATGAGTCCAGCCCACCATATTATCACCTATCAAATGAAAAGAGTGAATGTAAAACTCACTTTGAATTAATAATTGGGAATTGTGATTAAACTCAAGTGCAAGCAACTGCTTACTTGTTGCCCAAAGGTGATGTGTTCATTCCGAGATTTCTTCGTTAAGTTAATCAAGAATGATAAAGGAAACACAAAAGCTGCTCTCCCTAACAAAACTAGGCACAAAAGTGTTGAACTCACTGCAACTGAAGTCCCGGGACTGCAAAGAACCCAATATAGAGAATATGAGAAAAAAATGTACTGAAGATGGATTGCTCGAATGATCTCCAAGGACAAATATTCACTTGGATCATTAGAAATATACTCTAGTCTGAATGTAGTCAGCATACCTCTCACTCACAAACGTCCACTTCTCAATGTCCAAGGCATCCATGCCAACATAGAGGAAGATAAAAGTCTCAGCAACAAACGACAAAGTTGCAAAAGCATGCCTGTAAATTAGTGACAGAAATTACTAATGCATTCATTAAGTGGCTAGTCTCAGACAAGTATATGAATTTCAATGATCCAGAATAAAATTATAGTGTAAACATACTTCGTAGTGATCCTTGAACTCTCAGTCACATTGTGCCAGGTGTAATGAGACATCACAATTCCACAGAAAAATACAGTGAGAATTCCACTGAGATAGAATAGCTGCATCAAGTTGAAAGCAATTTATAATATCCACAAAGATCTAAATATAAATTGCATGTTGGAAAAAAAGGAGTTGATAAATGGAATCTTACTTCGGCTAGAATATATGATAAATATGCCATGAGAATCATAAGCGCAACTTCACGATCTGTAGAGTGCCTGAATTACAGCATAAGTTCACCTCGAATTGCTATAGATATTTTGCAACAGAAGATAATGCTAGTGATAGTAGCAAGAGAAGAGTAAAAAACCAGGAATGAAATAACTGAAGTTTAGATCAGTGCATTTTAGACCAGAAGAGTAACGTTCAAGAATTCTGATTATTATAATAGTCCTCAACGTTCGTTTCTATAATATATAAGCTTCTATATATATCATTAAGAACTCTGCCTTTCTATTTTTTCTTTAAAATTTCCATTCGAAAGTGATATTTATTTCTTTTCTTATATTTCTGTTTCTTTCACATTACAGGTGTGAATCTGGTGCATAATGCTACATATTTTTTCCATTCAAATATTCATTGTCAGCCTTTGTTTTAGTAAATATACTAATTTAACAGAAGAATCTCGTGCAATAAAATTGCTTACAAAAAGTCCCTTTTCGTCAATAAAGAATCAATTCTACATCTAAGAAAAACCAAAACATCAGAGAATTTTAATTTTATTACCTTCCGAAGTATAACTTTTTGATTATAAAAGCACTGAGAAGTCCAGTCTGCAGCAGAAATTAAAATGCCATATTAGAGAGAGAATACCACAAATGTACACGCTTGTGTATGAGAGTGATCCTGGAAGGAAGATGAAGAAGGGGGAGATAGAGAGAGACTCGTACCACAACCCCAAGCAGTGTGCTCGCAAGAAATAAGTACAAGAAGCTTCCAGTAAGGTGTAAAGCAATTGTTGGATCAATGGTTGTCAGATCAGAGCTTTGAATGGCATTGAAAAGCACCACTGAAGTAGCATCATTCACTACACCTTCTCCAAACACTAAACTGTAAAGTAGTGGCGTCTCATCTTGACTTAGCACCTGATAACATGAATCTCAATTATCATTTCAGAATGTGTTGTGATTTCATAAGATTGAAGTAAGCTTTAACATATTCTTTTGTACCTGCAATGTGCAAACAGAATCTGTTGCAGCAAATATTGCCCCAATTGCTGAAATGATGGAGAAGAAAGGGAAACCCAAAAATATTTAGGTGGAGCCCCATCTAACAAGTAAATATGTGAAGAAAACAAAAGTTGTAAGGTAATACCTAGATAATCACTAATATCCAGGTAGCCGATTTCCAGGTTCTCAAAGAATAACATGACACCTGAATCATACACGAGGTAAATAATAGAACAAGATTGCATTTTCCACAGACACAAGATAAGCAAGTACTTTATCATCCTTCTCTTTAGAAAGAAATTTAAGGCAAGGGAGATGCCACCTCAGTTTGTTCAAGTTGTAAGTTATCATTTATTTACGTTAATCTGTAAAGTCAACCCTCCCAGTTTGATAATAGGAACGAGACGACTTTTTTTTATTTATCAATATTAACATTTTATTTCCTTCCAAAAAAAAAATAAATTCAACATTTATGTCAGGTCAGGATGAGTTGACACACACCACAACAATCCAGATGTTACATAAACTATTGGAACAAATCTCGTAAAAGTGGTAGTTTTTGTCCAAAGACACGATATGCAATTTATAAAAAATGACCAATTTCCATATTTTTTGTGCATATTTCAAGAGCTTAATATGAATGCAGTCCATGTCGAGAACATACAAAATGCTATGGAGTGCGAGTACCATTAAAAGCAATATCTGATTTACAAAAAGTTATAATCTGAATCATAAAAAATTCAAGATGGTTTCAAAGGAACCTTAATACTCTGTGACTAAAAAAATTGCTATAACAGAACCGATTCATAAACAATAAGTAACATCTTCATATACAAATGAACAGAAAAATTTGCAGGGAGAAAACTGTGGATAAAGGAAGCAATAAGTAAAATCTTCATATACAAATGAACAGAAAATTTTGTAGGGGGAGGAAACGACGTGGATAAAGTAAAAAAAATAAAGTACCCGTGGATATGACAGCGCATGAAATAAGTGTACCAAAAGCTCCAAACAGCATTATAGTGATGAAGTTACGGAAAAATTGTTTCTTCTTCACCTGGAACCTGCCAAAGGAAGTAATAAAATTTTAAGCTTGTGAACAGATAATTTACTGGAAACGTGTGCAACTAGTCTAAACTTCAGCCTCCCAACAAAAAAATCATATAGATTATAGTACTGGAGATTTTTTCTTAGCCATTGAGTTAGCAGACCTTCAACCCTTAATATGACAAAATTGATTGTGCTCTGTCTTCATATAGAAATTAGGAAAAGAAAATAAAAGTGAATAAGAAATTTCATATCTATAAGCATTTCAGCAACCTTCAATCATGACACAGAAACCATTTTGTGCAAACAGAAACAACCAATTTAGAAAAAAATGTGTTGCATTTAATATAATGACAGATCCAACACTAAAGTGAGTCAGGACTACAATAGGTTGTTCTATCTTGTATTCTTGTGAGAGAGGTGCGGTGGTGTGGATGGATGGGGTACAAAGTAAAATGGATCTATCTAAAGATGGATAAAACACAAGGGAAATGATGAAGAAAGATTAAAACCTAATGCACTCAGACATTAAGCATGTTGGCGAACAGGTTCTCGCGCACAAACAAAGCGAGAGAGCAAGAGAATTAGATGGATGACAGGTTTAGATACTAATGTATCAGAAATTGCATGGGGTGAATCCATGGATATATGGAAAACCTTTTGGTAGATTAGTCCTCAGCTGCAAATTAGTTGCATGGGAAGCATGTATGAGATATGCTTGTAAAAGAATTGAACAAATGCGGATACTGGAACATTTTTCAGGAGGCAATGTGGCGTAACATAGTGAACATGAAATATCCAAAAGAGACACAAGTAACAATGTCCACCTTCTTTACCTTCCATGTCAATATGATTGTATTTTTTAGGGGGCACACACCATTAAAAGCAAAACACAGTCATAGTCTAGGGTTCTCTATAACACTTACTGCCATTCTTGACCATTACCTCACCACTCAACTTGTACAAAATTTCACCCTTCTCCATGTTGATATTTTGACAAAATGACCGACTCATCGATCTAAAGGGATATCTTTACTGCAGGGCTGCTCTGAAATCTAGCCCCAATATATGATTAAAAGGAATGGTTATAACATATGATTCTAACTTCATTGACACCTGCTCCTTTTTCCCCGTTAATTGCAGGTTATTATTGATTTTTCAAATTTGTCAGAACCACAGAGACTTGTAGCAATACTGCTAGTATTTGTGCCTTCTATATAAGGGCTTCGTCAATGCTTCTCTATTTTGATACCACTTAACATTAACTTTCTTTCTTGGTAGTTATCGGTAAAAGGATCATTCACTTATTTTCTACGGACATGTAATCAACTGTACCCACTTTGAATACTTCATTTGAAGAGAATCCTTCTGTTCAAAATTGTTCGAATCACATACCAAGCAAAACATCATAGTAAAAGTAACAAGATTGAAGCATCTTTTAGTAGTGTATTGCTGCCAGAATCTCCATCACATCTTCTCCAACATCTTGTTTCTACGTGGTAAATACACCAAATTTAAAATTTTCATTCTGACTTGTGCCCCGTTGACTAAATTTACAGAATTAGAACAAGGGAATCATAAAAGCTCCTGTGGGATATATTATCAGTAATTGAATATGCATATTGCCATCATCATTTCCACTTTCCCTAATAACCATATGATAAAAAAGAACTACAATTAAGTGAGACATATATTCGGCCTATTCAAATTCGGAGTCCTTTTTTCTGTCTAAAAACATATTAATTTCTCGTATCTGCCAAATCATACATACGAATTATTACAAGCTGCAACCCTAATAAAACTTTTAAGAACGGTATTGTCACTTCAGCTAGCATTCTCAAAGACCAATAGATTCTGCTCGATGAATATCACTGTCACCAGCCACCCACAACTAGCTCCGGCACATTGCTTCTGGTAGTGTTCTAAGTCCTAACATCATGAGGACTGAGGAGATTTCTCCACTCCATTATTTCCGTACCAAATTTCATAATTTAATAGCCTGTCAATTTACATCAACAGACGCAAATAAATTCTGCTTTTAGAGTTCAAACTCTTTGCACTATTCATTGTATATTCCACAACCATTACTATCTGATTGCATAGCATTGAAATTTTAATAAAAGATCAAACCTTTCAAACTTCTTCACTTAGCCTCATGTTATATGTCCCACCTTCATAGTAAAACTTTTTGTAGACACACTTTAAATTAAATAATCCAATCTCCATGGACAAAGCATTTCTTATAACGATTTAATCAAACAAGAAGCATAATAATTGCTCCCGTAGACTTGTGATAACAAACATACACACATTATCAAAGTACCTTGTGGACAAGAAAATTAAATAGAAGCATCCACTTTACCCAGCATTAAATATGATAGGAGGAAGAAGATATATGAAGAACAGATCCTCACTAAAGACCAGTAGATGTGAGCTCTTGCCCCTACTCATCAACAATATAACCACTCCAGTACATAAACCCTGCAAGGATCCACAGAGAAAAGTACATTATGGTGTTAAAAACAAAGAATAACGACAATTCGAAACATGACACAAAATTCACAGTTAGCCCAAATTAGAATACAAGTCCCTGTATCAGTACTTCAACAAACCACAAGACAAACAAGATATAAGTTTTGAATAAGTACTTTGAAAAAAAAGTGAAATAAAAACTAACAATGATAAGGGCTGTGATTGATTCGTTCATCCAACGATTCTCCTCCAGCAGATGGCCAATAACAATGCATCCGCAGAGGAGGGCCACGAAGAGGTTCATTGACACAACTGATGCATGATCAGAAGTGGACAACATGTAAAGTTTTTGCACCCAAGCACCCAATTCAAACCCGTTTTCCATTTTCGAGTGTATTTGAACCAAATTAATTAAAGTTTCTCGTTTTTCCAGAAAGAGATAATTCAGCTTCAAGTCTCGAAACTGTCAGCTTCGAAATCCATTCTTAAAACACTGCATGAAAAGAACCTTGACAGGTTGGAATACATCGAGGGACGAACAATCCCAATTTATTTATTTTATCCAATTTTGCAGAAGATATCATACAATAATTTTCTGCATGGACACTAAAAATGTTAACAACAAAATTGATAAAAACTTTTTTTAGGGAAATGAGGAGGAAATATAGTTTCTCCCAAGTAAGGTATTTTTACAAAAACATGATCATTTCTTTTCGGGGCAGAGAAAATTGAACAAAATTTATGAAAATTGATTCAATCTTGCTATCAAAATTTCTAAGAAACAAAAATGACACTTCTCTCATCACCCGTGATTAGAAAGTAAAAACTCAGAAAAAGTAGGAAAAAGCAACCGTTGTTTAGGTAAAATCCAGGAAAACTGTGACCTCTATCCATATTTCTATTTATATATAGATGAAATCAGGCCATTAAATGGCGTGAAAAATGGGGGAAACAAAAGAGAAACTAGGAAAGAGGAGTGACTTCATGTTTTGCCATTTTTTGTTCCGTGGACCCTCTGATTTCATGGATGCTTGGATCACCTTTAAAATATTTTCTTATACTAGAATAAACAAACACGTTAGTTTGTCAGAAATTGAAAAAAGTTTAGCTTTTCACAATGTAACATACCAAAGAGTGGCATGCTACTTTGGATAAATTGAAAATTTGAAATAGAATTATGTTGAACGTGATTTTATTATTCTTAAACTATTATATAAACGAGTTAAAAAATATTACCACGTTCACTATTAAATTCTAGAATTATATCTTTAATCATAGTTTCACTTTTATGAATTTATCAATAATCCATTTTTCTAGGGGTTATGAGGGAGGGAAATATTAATCCTTGAATCTTTGACTTCTAAAAAGTCAAAACAACAATCTCTAACTAAGTCCTTCAACATGGACCCAAACAAAATCCTAACGGTACTGTATTGAACTGAATATCCACCACGTATTTAACCTTTACTAATTGTTCTTCAATAATTCTGCACGACCTTGTAAGATATATAATTGAGACTTTTTTTCGCCCCTCCAATACAACCTGGACACCTCTGCAAATCTTCAAAACTTCACATCCACCAATGAATTCGTATCCTTTTGAATCAAGATTAACCAACGAGATGAGATTTTTTTTTTCAAATATGGAACATGCCAAACATGATCAAGTGTTTTAAATGTCCCATTCAACAGTTTAAGTCCGACCCTACCAATACCAGTTACACCCAACACCTTTCGAAACTGTTTCATATGTTGCAAACAAATTCCGATTGAGACACATATGAAAAGAACAAGCTGAATCTAGAATCCAATCCTCGTTAGATTTAGATTTACCGCCAGAAATAGCTAAAAGATTCACATCACTCAAATAGTCTTCTACGACATCAGCTTCGCTCGAAGTACCTGATTGCCTTCCCTCCTGATTTGCAGCCAAATTACTTTAATTCTGCAACATGTTACAATCTCTCTTGATGTGTCCTTTTATTTTGCAATAAAAACATAGTTACTGAAATTAGATTTTGATCTGCCCCTTTCGTGACCATCATGAACAACAAGGCCTTCTCCATCTCTAGCCTCAAATCCTTTCGTGACCATCATGAACAACAATGCATTCTCCATCTCTAGCCTCAAATCCAATCACATGCTTCATCTTCTTCTTTGAAAACAAGAATTGTACACATCGTCAATGATGAGAGTATCACGACTATATAAAATTGTGTCTCCAAAGGACATAAACGAAGCGGGCGACAAATATAGTAAAATTAAGGCCAAATATTCTTCATCGTATTTTACATAAAAGGTCTCCAAATCAGTGACGATTTCTTTAAACATAGCCAGCTGATCTTCCAAAGATCCACCTTCAATCATGCAATGAGAATACAAACGCTGCTTCAGGTGCAATTGTTAGTTAGACTCTTAATTATGCACAATTGCATCAACTTCGACCATAACGGAACTGTAATTTTTCCCTTTATAACATCCTGAAGAATATTATTTGAAATATGAAGATGAATTTGTGAAAGTGACTTATAATCCTTATGTTGTTTCTCCTCCGTCGTCCAAGTTGTAAGTATCTTGTCAAATTTCAACAACGAATCATCCAAATTCATCTGAACGAGTACTGCTCGTATTTTCACGTGATACAACGAGAATCTAGTGTTGCAATCTAAAAGTAGAATTTTATATTTCATGGTTGTCATCAAGAACAAAAAAACCTTCAACAAATCAACCCATAAGCTCTAATACCACTTGTTGAGGACGGGATGAGGTATACGACACGATGTGAAGTATTGATCACAACAACAAAAACACAAAAACAATAATTTAATTTGGTAGAGAAATTTTAAATTTTATTCAACTATAATGAAGAGAGAAATCATAACAATATTGTGTTCCTTCTAACTTGTAGTATTGAATTTACTTGTAGGAAATAGTCTACTATTTATAGGGGTACATGTCAAACTGCCATAAAGATAGAAACTATGTCAAATAATGCATGGAATAAACAAAACAAGGAAAATTCAGAAGACAGTGGCGCTCGAGCGCCAGTCGAGTGGTAGGCGAGAAGTAGGTCTTCTGCTGAAAATTCTATCTCGCGGTTCGAGCGTCCAACTAGCGGTAGGCTAGTGCCTCAAATCATTTTTTCCTTCCTAGACCCTATTTAGATGTGTTCAAGGTCCAATACATCAAATCATGCAAACCCTAGATGAATTTGGGTCGCAAACCCAACGCTAAAATATTAAACATCATTTGAAAATTTGAATTGTTATAGAATCTTTAAGTTCACGTAAATAGAACATAAATGAAATCATAAAACGAACTAAACATAAACAATTTAAATTTTTTAAGATACCAAGCTTTTATTCATACAAGGTACAAGACCAAAATAGGATCAATTTTATTGCTTTGATGGAGCATTAGTAAATTTGTTCAGCACAATTTCTGTATGTACCAAAACTATGTTTCAAGATTTTAGCGTTTTTAGGAGAAAGACCCTTGCCCAACAACCATTTCATTAAGACATGGCACCTCAGCCCCATTTGCACAACTACTTCACAGCAGTTTATGCTAACCGTTGAACCTTCTACTCCCAACATAGTTCTGACAATTTCGTACCCACAATGTGGTGTCATATGCTCGGCACACTTGGTCCATATAATCTGGTCCCTGGATTTTACGGCACCACCTGGAGAAGGTGCGGGTTTAGTCTTTTTTATCGTGCCAGCTTGAGGAGAAGGAGCACTAGCATAAGAAGGTACGTGTTTAGTCCTTTTGGTCGACGTGGTTTCAGGGGCACTAGCTTGACAAGGTGTAGGTTTATTATTTTTGACCGCGATGGTGGCACCAGTCGATGAATGTGCACGTCTACTCTTTTTAGCCGCGACGAGTTCTAGTGCATTCATGGTGACTCCAATGGCCAAGACGAGCGCCACCATCGCCGAGAAATTCATGGTCGTCATTTTTGCAATTGATATTGTTATGGGGCTGCACGATTACCCTTGTGACAGATGCATTTATATAGGTCATGTATTTATGGTTTCAGTAACGTTTGATCAGTTATATTAAAAATTTTATACTTAAAAAGATCAAATCTTTGAAGCTATCATTTTTATTATTTATCCCGGGAACTAACTAGCATGATTATTACTTATTAGTTTCGTAATTACTAAATCAGTTTAAAACTCATGTTTACAGTATGTGCACATTCTTTTCACATATAATTTTTTATTTTTTGACAGCCTTGCACATGCAATTTTCTTAGCCTCCACATAGAGATAATTAAAAAAATAATTATTTTATTTACAAGGTTGTTTTATAAATCATATTAATAATTATGGTTCTTTTTTTTAGAAGGTATTTATGTAAATTCCTCTTAGGATTATTTAATAATATCAGTATTTACTCCGGGCATATTTAGTACGCTGACAAGTTAATTATTATTGGACATGATATTTGGTAAAAATAATATCCAGACACAGTAAAATCAACACAACTAAAGGATCCATGACTATATATCGATAATATTCTATGAATAAATTGATTAGATACACGGCCCGGGACAGGGAAAGTATTACAAACTATCATGCATTTAAATTGATTTATTAGGGGGAAAATCTAAAACATTCACAATTTCGAAAAATTAATTAGCATAATTAAACATTGGAAAAATGTAAATTTCTATTTACAAGAACTTTAAAGAAACGAAAAAATATTAATTAATAATATAATATAATTTTTTTTTATTGTTGTTGATGTGATTGATGAGTCGATAAAATACCTAACAAATTAAAAGATGTTGCACTTGAACTCATCGATATCAAGACTGTGATATCGAAACAAACGTCCCACAAAGTAGAAATAGCAAGTCAAGTCATTGCCGAATGAAAATCACCAGGGTTAGGTATTAGAGGCATAACCTAAGAATGCATGAGTTGTGTGAATGATGACTATAATAGAGTGTTGTTGAGTAAGAAGACGAAGATTGAATATATAACTAAACTCAACGTCTAAGGGAAACTGAGAATGGCTAAAATTAAAAAAGGAATTGAGTTCTCATTCCCATTGGAATTTGAAATGAAATTTCTATTTGGACAATTAAGAACAAAAAAAAAATTAGTCAATTCTGCTTTTTGAAACTCTATTCTACAATTAAATATGTCTTTAATCATTAAAAGTTAGTGCATATTTTGGAAGTAATACTCGACAATATTTTATGAAAATAATTTTATTTTGAGATTGAACTGATTTTAATTTATGGATATTTTTTTATTGACCTTGTAATTGATAAAATTTGTTCTTTAAAAGAAAAAATTATGAACTGTATGTTTCACAAATTTTATTTTTCAATTACAAAAAGTTAGGATACTTTTTAGGTGATCTATTAAGAAGTTACATCATTTTATCAAAACCTATAAATAGAAATAGAAATATATTAAATTATTATTAATTCTGTAGAATTCTATTTAAATCCTTGAGAATCCATAAATTTTAATAAACCATCAAATTCAGTATAATTTCTCTTCTTGAAGGAATTGATTTTGTCATTGCTAATATCATAACTCAACAACTCTCAACAAAATACTGTATCAATAATCTTCGTATGAAATATTAATATAAACAATATGTGATTTTGTTCATAAAAACTACGATTGATTTGACTAATGATATAATTATGTGGAACGTCCATAGCCATAAATTGTCGGAAAAAAACACAGTCGACTCTCTTTCATCAACCTATGGCCAACCGCTATGCACACGACTTTGTTCACTAAAATTTAAATACCTTCAAGTTAGATAAAGAAATTCAATGGTTAAACCACATACGCATTCTTCAATATTAATTTAGTGCATGTGTGGCGTCAAATTCATATTTTATCCACACATTTAGAACCATAATTTATTATCCGTTTTTTATTGACATGGTTTAGGAGACCCGCTCCTTAAATTTTTATTTAAGGAGTCCCAAACAAGTACTTGACACTCAACAATCAATTTTAGAGACTAACAAAAATTAGGTGTTAATAAAAATATTGTTGACATTTAAAGTTTAAAAACCATTTATAAACGTACCCACAAGTTAAGAGACGATAAAAAATTAACCCTATTGTTCCTTTTTTCAACTTAAAAAATTCAAAATTTAATTTTCTGAAATTAGAAGATTTTGAATTTTTGTACTAATTCATTCCATCTAGCATCCAACTCTTCAAACAATAAATAATGGTGCAAGTCAGTTTTCACTCGAGCATGTTTGGTATACCGAATTAGATTGGATAACGATGATTTTCATTCGATATGATATTGAAACAAATAATATTCATATCAAATTTACTATCTGTTACACAATAAAACAACAAAAGAAAATTGTAATTATTTCATAAACCGAGTAAATCATATTATGTGGCTTAGCCTTGAGAAGGTAGGACCGGGAAAGAATTACAAAGTATAGAGCATTTGCATTGATTTAACTTCGGAGAAACTATAAAACATTGACAATCTTGAAGTTGCTTATTCGGAGGATATCGTTGCCGCCCTTCAACAAGACAAGGCTTCGCATTGCATGGAGTATATGTCTGAAAATATGTTGGGCACCTTCGTTGTCCTGAACAAATATCATAATAAAGAACAAGCATAAATATTATACATTGGAAAAATGTAAATTTATTATTTACAAGAACTTGAAACAAATTATAAAAATATTATTATAATTTCTTAAGGATAAATGTACCTATAGATGGAGTAAAAAGGCATGACAAGAGAGCCAAACAGAGGAAAGGAATTAGCATGGTTGAGCTCTTCATGGCCTTGAACTCGTTTTGTTTTTATGTGTTGTGATAAATTAATCTGCTCATTCTTAGTTATTATATAGGTCTTAATTACTTGCAATTTAAGGTAGGTAAGCAAATATTTGTGTATCTTTTGAGTGGTTTGTAATGTCATTACATAAATCAACATGGGATTCTACCATATAAAGTAAACATTAATACGGAGTTTGAATTAAGATTTTAAACGCTCGTGAAAAATTAGGTGTTCTCAACCAAGATTTTAATAGATTTCGTAAAAAAAATTAGGTGTCCACAATTTTAATATATTCCATCAATATCAAGGCATATCTAATAACTTCTAAGTTTTTATGAATTTCCATTAATTTGATGGATTTTAGTGTCCTTCACTCAGAGTTTAATATATTTCTTATGAATTCTCATGGATTCTGAATAGAATTTCACAGAATGTATAAGATTTAATCAAAATGTTATTTTGTAGATTTTTAATGGATTCATTGGATTTTAATGGATTTCGAGTAAACGCATTAAAACTTTTCCCATTTACGAAATCCTTAAAAATATAGAAGTTATTAGGGGACACCTAAATATTTATGAAATATATTAAAATATGAGTTGGAGACACCCAGATTATGAGAACACCTAAATTTATATAGATTTTTATAAATATTTAAAATTTGTCTAAGAATGTATAATATATCTTATTCAAGGAATCAATTTTAACATTTCTAATATCACAACTCAATAATTCTGTTAACGAAATACTATATCAACAATGTATAAAAATCTATATAAATTCTGTTACGAGGTCTACCATTCTAATTCATTTTCTCTGTTTTGCACCAGTTTTGTTCAATTCATCGAAAAATATACATGAAGGAAAAATATACGTTGGCACGAAGAACTCAAATGGTTGCTACCGGTCCTGTACCCACCCCACTGTCATTCATAATTACCATATCATATCCTATTTTTACAGCACGAATTAAAATGAGAAGTAAAAAAGAATTGTACCAACTACTTTCGAATAGTTTTGAACACAACAATATTGATAATGAAAATCGATTAAACGATTGAAATGCAGTAAAAATGGCAAAAAAAAATGTCATTGTATTGTGATAAAAGGGATCAATCCAAAAAAACAAAAAAACAAACAAAAATAAACAAACAACATGCTGTTATAGCGTTTCACGGATGTAAATCAGACACTACTATTCTAGATAACTATTTAAAATCATGAGCTTAAATTTCAACGTGGTCTTGTAACTAATGTCTCTCATATGGAGGAAGTGACCAAAGTAAGATCTCCTAAATAAGTCCTTTTGTGAGTCTCATAACTTGAAATTCGATTTAGATACCACGTCGTGTTTGTAAAAAAAACATTCAACCCTTCCACCAAATATGTTCTCGGGGTGAATAACATATCAGAAACAGTTAAAACATGTCATATTATATTATTTCAAACCTATGGAATACACAAGGGTAGGAAATGGGATTGCGGACAAAATAATGTAACTTGGTGATGTATAATATTATAGGAGGGGAATGATATTTGTACAAAAGAGGGTGACAACCTGATTGACAAAATACCAAGTGTCATAGGAATAATGAAAGCTTCTACACTAAAACCTCGATAAATAAATATTCGATAAATTAATAATCTCTCTAAAATAATAAAATTCTTTGGTCTCGATTTGGACCAATGTACTAAATTAATAATTTCGCTTAATGCATATGATAGTAATTTTTTTGAGATCTTTTAGTACTCAACAAATATATAAAATAATAACTACTTAAATTCATAAAAGTTAATACTAAAAACTATAGAAATTATGTTTTATGTGAATATGAAATAACTTGAATGATTAATCTTTCAAGATATTAAATTTTGAAGTCAATGCATGTACATTAGTGTTTCCTCTTTAATGTATGTGTGAGTGTGCTTTTTTGTGCGCTTACATATTAAATTTTGAAGTCAATACATGTACATTAATGTTTCCTCTTTAATGTATGTATGCGGGTGTTTTTTTGTGCGCTTACATATTAAATTTTGAATTTTATCAATTCATTTTTTTTTATTTCCTACACGTATTATGATAAAATATAATACAAGTTATAAAAATATAAAACACTCTATAAACTAATAATTATATAAATAAATATTACCTCTAAAATAATAATTTTTTTAGATCCCAACATTATTATTATTTTATAGAGGTTTTACTATACATTTTGTAGTATGTCATATCTCATAAGAATTGTATGAAAATACATGGAAAGTGTGCATGTCACATGTTGAGGGACAATGTGCCAAATATTGTTCGTTGATAATCAGGATTTAGTATGACATGGAACATGATGTAATATATATGTATTGCTATTCGTGTTGTGGACATGCATTCAGTGGAACCCAGCACGCGGCAAGAGGGCGCGATCGCGCGTACTGGGCTCTGTTGGAAGAGTGTTGTGCCATTGGGGGAAGAAGAAGATTGGCGTAGGCGAGAGCAGTAGGAAGTGGCGTCGAGGCTGGTAACTGTTCTTCTTCCTTTTCCTTTTTTTTTTTTTTTGGTAATTGGGCTTTTGCTTGTGTTGGGCTCAATGGGCTGAAAGCCTTTCCATTTTTTTTGTTTTGTAATGGGCCTTTTGCCTTGGGCTGAAACTTTTTTTTTGGCTTTCTGATTCTATTTTTTTTTTCGTGTTATTTTTTATTTATGAGTTATAACTATCCTTACGGGCTGAAATCATTATTTATATTGTATGAATCATGAATTAATTTAGCGAATTGGAGATGAAAATTTAAAATGAGAATTGTGATTTCATTGATTTGTGAATTTGTGATTTTGGGTAATTTATGTTGCACTATTGTTTGAATTATGAATTTTAATTTATCATTAATGAGTCATTAAGTTGTGATTTGAGAATTACGATTCAACAATGTGTACTCTGTTTTTTTAATCAATTGCAATTGAAAAAAAAATTGGGGCATTTTGCAATTGTAAATTATGGAACAATGTTTTCAATTGAAACGAAAGTTCATACATGTTTCATGTATATATATTGAATAATTTTTAATATTATTTAATTAAATATTAATAAACGATCTCGCTCTTACAATCGTTGATTGTCGACGGTCAATTTTCAACATCCGTCCAAACTGAACTTTTGTGCTGAGTCTGCCACTGCATGCATTGGTGTAGTCATATGTGGCGGGTTTAAGCAAAGCAGGGGTCCACTATATAAATAAAACAATAGTTTATACTAAGGTGACATGAATGTAGGTTTACAATGGTATTACTAACAACAAATAAATGGAAACCATGCTTTTTCCTTGGGAAAATGGTACCATGTGATGAACTTATATGGAACCTAAAGCTAACCGATGTTTTGGGGGCACCCTTATGAGGATTATCTCCTTTATCATTGGGATTCTTGACCAAACCCCTTGACAAATGGCAAGATGGATTAACGTTAAATGGGGTATATATCTTCCACCGTCTTTTTGTTGTTGTTGGAACCCAATATTGAACGGCAGTTTGATGTTGCCTTTCAGTTTCACAACACTGCTGAAGTATGAAATAAGTTTGATCTATATGACTTTGAGTCCGGTTTGTGATTATCTCAACTTCTATTAGGGTTTTTATATGAACGACAAACCCAACAACCAAATTTTTTGACAAAAAACATGGATTAAAAGGAGATTGGAATATGAAGACAGACCTATGAATGGATTGAGGATTATTTTGGGTTCCAATCTGCAGATTTTTTTATTTTGTGCTATAATGAAGAAACTATAAATTTAGATTTTTTTTTTTTCAATAATTGAGAGGTTGATGCATGTGGCATGTTTGGAGGAGTGATAGTAGATATGGAATTGATTAATTTTAGGAGTTGATGTAGCATGTTTGGTGGAGTGATAGTAGCGACGAATTGATTAACTTTAGGAGATAAGTTAATTTATGATTATCACTTTTACTACATAAACTGCAATATTTTTAGTTTAAATTTCATGAATTGTAAAAGTTGAATATTTATTATAAATGTTGTATGTGATGTAATTTCCACTTGAAGGTATCGGACAGTCACTTGCTGGCGAAGCCTAATTTCATCATAGCCTTAAATTGGACTTGATTTGGTATCAATCCAACACAGTTTATACACGAGCCAAACATGTAATGATTAACAATTTCTTTTGACTAAGAGAAAACGAGAAAGTTGGGAAGACATTTTGATATTAAGTAATGATTCACATGGTAAGTGACAAATAGAACAATTGTGTGACAAATAGAACAATGGCGGAGCAATATTTTTCATATATTTATCTATCTGAGGCAAGTATATATATATATATATATATATATATATAGATACAGAAACAACTAATTTAAGAAAACAAATAACCTAATTGATCTAATTACAGTAATTACAGGGAAACATTAATTAAAATATCAATTAGGAAATTCTACTAATCGTTCCAATAATTAACATAATCATATGATACACTAAAATCTTCTATAATTAAGCACAAATCATGCTAACACTCCCCCTCAAGTTGGTGCATAGATATCTTGTATGCCCAACTTGTCCAGAGAGTTGGATAACACACCACTTGAAACTGCCTTGGTTAGGATATCAGCTAACTGGTCTTCAGATTTTAAAAATGGAACTTCAATAATCTGAGCTTCCAATTTTTCTTTAATGAAGTGCCTATCTATTTCTACATGTTTGGTGCAATCATGCTCTACAGGATTGTGGGCTATTGCAATTGCAGATTTATTGTCATAATATAAAGACATAGCACCAGTAGGAATAAAACCCAAGTCTTTCATTACAGTCTTCACCCATAGTAACTCACATATACCTTGAGCCATTGCCCTATACTCAGATTAAGCACTTGATCTAGATACAACCTTCTACTTTTTACTCCTCCAAGTAACAAGATTATCACCAACAAAGGTGAAATAACCTGTAGTAGAATGCCTGCCAGTATTATCTCCTGCCCAATCAAAATCAGTATAACCCTTAATATTCAAGTGATCATTCTTGGCAAACATAATCCCTTTTCCTGGAGCACTCTTCAAGTATCGGAAATTTCGATTCACAACATTCATATGCCTTTCACTGGAAGCATGCATAAATTGGATGATGACACTAACAGCATAAGCTATATCAGGTCTGGTATGAGACAAATAAATTAACTTAGCCACAAGTCGTTGATATCTTTCCTTGTTGGCTGGAACATCACTCAGGTTTTCACGAAGCTTTTGGTTCTGTCCAATTGGAGTTTCAGTTTGCAATCTAACATTCCTGTATGAGCTAATAAATCCAGTACATATTTCATTTGGGAAAGAAATATGCCCTGGTTTGACCGAACCACTTCTATGCCAAGAAAATACTTCAAATCTCCTAGTTCTTTCATCTCAAATTCATTTGATAAATATTTTTTCAATTTTTCAATCTCAAAAACATCACTTCGAGTCAGTATCATATCATCAACATAAATAATTAAAGCAGTCACCTTGTCCTTTTTGTGCTTTAGAAACAATGTGTGATCTGAGTTACTTGGTTTGTACCTAAAGTTTCTCATTACAGTGCAAATCTTCCAAACCAAGCTCGAGGAGATTGTTTTAATCCATACAGTGCTCTTTTTAACTAGCACACCATTCCTGTCTTTTCTGAAACTCCAGGTGGAAGATCCATGTACACCTCATCTTGAAGTTCTCCGTGAAGAAAAGCATTCTTCACATCATATTGCAACAATGACCAGTTTTGATTAGCAGCCACATAAAGCAATACACGTACAATATTAATCTTTGCTACATTAGCAAATGTCACATTGTAATCCACCCCATATTTTTGAGTGCATCCTTTTGCAACCAATCTTGCATTGTCCTCTCTACCGAGCCATCAGCTTTGTGTTTTATAGTGAAAACCCATCGATACCTAACAGTCTTTTTTCCTGGAGGCAATGGTACCACATCCCAAGTGCAATTCTCTTGTAATGCTCTCATTTCTTCAGCCATAGCTTCGCTCCATTTAGTATTTGCTAATGCATCCTGCAACTGTTTTGGAATAGATACAGTAGATATTTGACACAGAAATGATAAATATGACTTGGAAACTCTATGGGTTAACACATGATTACAAATGGGGTACTTTCCTTTACTATTTAAATCTGCATCATATTGGGTTTTGGGTTTACCACGATTTATATGGCCTGGTAATTGATATTTTGACGGTTCAAATTCAGGTTCAAGGTCAAGTTCAGGTGTAGTATTCAAACTAACACTGGTTTCATTCAAAGTTTCATCAGGTTTAGAAAGTACCTCATTCGAAGCCTCATGAGTAGATTGAACGTGTTGTGTAGAGAGATGGAAACTATCAGTAGTATTTGGACATGTTGATAAGCTATTTCCTTCTTCAAGAGAGTTCTTGGTATCTAGAGTATCATGTCTCTGATCATTGGGAAGAGATGTAGCAATAATAGGGATATCATCATGGCTATTCTCTTCAAAAACACCATTCATCTCCCCCTGAAGAGGAGAGCCATCAGTAGAGAAATAGGCTAAATCCTCATTAAAAGTAACATCCATAGTAACATACACCTTTTGAGTTGGTGGTGATAACAACCGTATACTTTCTGATGAGAACCATATCCCACAAAAACACATTTGACAGCCCAAGGTGATAATTTACTACATTGATGAGTGAACATGGACATACGCAACACACCCAAAAACTTTAGGATGGAGATTAGAGATAGGGGGCATATTCTTTATCTTTGCAGTGAGGACCTGAAGTGGAGTTTGGAATGCAAGAATACTAGAAGGAACTCGGTTGATGACATACATAGCAGATAGTAAAGCACCACCCCATAAATATTTAGGAACATTCTTTTCAATAAGAAAGCTCGAGTAACCTCTAGAAGTTGGCGATTACGCCGCTCAGCCACACCATTCTGTTGTGGTGTACTAGCACAAGATGTTTGATAAATGATGCCTTGTGACTGAAAGAAAACAGCAAGGTCGTTTGTGAGATATTTACCTCCATTGTCTGAACGCTGTACTTTGATAGTTGTAGAAAACTAATTTTGAACCATAGTACAGAATTGTTTAACAACATTGTTTACATCACTCTTGTGCTTAATTAAATAAATCCATGTAATCCGAGTGCAGTCATCAATGAAGGTAATAAACCATCGCATACCACCAGATGTAGAATGGTGTGAGGGACCCCATACATTCGAATGAATGAGAGTAAATGGCATTGATGCTTTATTATCACTTTTTAGAAATATTGTACGGTGGCTTTTAGCCAAAACACAAGTCTCAACGTAGAACATTTGGATTCTTTATCACAAGACTCGAACAAAGTAGGTAAAAGATGCTTTAAGTAACCAAACGATGGATGTCCAAGACGTTGATGCCATAACCAAATCAATTTCTCATTCTCCAATACATGCTTACTGGTCTAGTTTGCTGAAATACTCAACTTGGAGCTATGATGGAAGTACCATAAGTCCCATTTCTTAAAACTACGTCCCATCTCCTCCTGAGTGTGAAGATCCTGAAAAAAGCATTGTTTCGAGAAAAAATGACAGGAATATGAAGTCATAAGATTAGACACAGATAATAAATCAGTCTCTAGAACATTGGGCAATGTGATGTTGGGTGTAAGTTGAATGGTACCAATGCCAGTAACATAAATTATCTGACCAGTAGCAGTTCTAACACAATATTTCGAGCAGTTTTTAGTGAGGGCAGTGAATTTCTTAGGGTTATTAGTCATATAATCCGTTGCTCCTGTGTCAATTATCCATGCATTATCACAAGCAGACGTAGAAGTACATAGAGTATAATCAAAGTTACCCGACTTGGCCTCATCTGCATTCTCAATGGTTGAAGTGGTAGCAAGTGATGCTCTACTTCCTTGTTTTTTTAGCAATAAGCTCATCTGCCCAATCAAGTCGACCATGAAGTATCCAGCATTTGTCCACAATATGATTTTTACCACAATGAGTGCATTTACATTCATCTTTAGCCGGATTTGATGCACCAGATTTGAAGGAGGGTTTAGGAGACTCATATAAACTGCCCTCCTTCCCTTTACGTGCAACGACTTGTCTTTTCATCACTCCCCATAGTTTTTAAGCGAGTATCCTCCTCACAAATCATGGCATAAGCTTCTAGGATATCAGGAAGAGGATTAGAACGAAGCACGTGGGCACAAGTTCCATCAAGATGAGAATATAATCCTGCCAATAAGATGTAAACACGAAAATTTGTGACAGTTGCTAAGTGGGTGCAGAGATCAATTTTATTCTTGATCTGAGGAGGATTGATAGCATCGAGTTCCTGCCACATTGTTTGTAGTTCTTCAAAGTAAAATTCAAGGGTACGACCTTCTTGTTTGATGTTGACAGATCTCCGTGTTAACTCATATACTCTGGAAGAGTTATTACTTACAGTATAGGTCTTCTCTACAGCACGCCAAATAGCCTCTACTGCAGAAAGACGGTCGAAGAGAACTCTCACATGTTTCTCCATTGAATTAAGAAGCCATGTTTGAACGATGCAATTTTCCTCCTCCCAAGTTTCATAGGCTTCAGAATTAGTTTTCTATGGGGCATTCTTCTTGTCAGTAATATAGCCAAGTTTTTCTTGCTGGCAATAGACATGCGAGCAATACGAGCCCAAGAATCATAGGTAGTGCGACCAATTAGTTTTTCAGGAGCAATTTTGAAATTATCAGATGTATCACCAACCATTTTTGTAGAGAGAAATATCAGGGTAGCAACAGAAGTATATATGATTTAGAATAGAAAATCCTAGATGTCTAGGATTAAAGCAAGGGGTTTGTAGTTTACGGACAGTTTCAGAAGCAGGTATATCAATTATGTCTGCTCTGATACCATGACAAATAGAACAATAGTGTGACAAATAGAACAATAGTGGAGGAGTATATTTCATATATTCATCTATCTGAGGCAAGAATATATATAGATACAGAAACAACTAATTTAAGAAAACATAGAACCTAATTGATCTAATTACAGTAATTACAGGGAAACATTAATTAATATATCAATTAGGAAATTCTACCAATCTTTCCAATAATTAACATAATCATATGACACACTAAAATCTCCTATAATTAAGCACAAATCATGCTAACAGTTAGGGTGCTGAAAAGTATGGATTTTTTTTTACATGTTCTTCACGTTCAGTAGACAAGAAAGTCTATAAACAGAAGAAAACGTATATCACTACGACAAATGGCTACCCCGAGTTGCGTGTGCATTCTTTATTATGGTGCTGCGTCGAGCAGGCATAGTCAATATTGGAAAAAACCTCTCACAAGTGGTAGTTTTTGCCCAAAGACACTCGCAACGATATGCAATTTATATTCTCTGTTCATATTTTGAGAGCTTAATGTGGTTTAGAACGCTCTTCATGCCAAGAGCATACAAATTATTTGAAATGTCAGAGACTTTTTTAAGTACAACTTTAGTTATACAGTACTTGAATAGTAACATAAATGAATCATAACACAAAACAAATGGATAGAATTTAATTTTTTTCATAAAGATACAAAACTAAGATCAATTTAATGCTTGATTTGATGAAGCACGACTCGAGAGGTAATTTGTGCAGCACTCTTTTACCAAGTACCAAAACTATGTTTCGAGGTTTAGGCCTTTTTAGGAGAAAGATCCATTAAAATAATTACGAAATGTCAATATTTTAGAGTTCGAATAAATGTATAAAATACACTTATCATGCAACAACCTTCACATCAAGACATAGCACCTTAGCCCCATTTTCACAACCTGCTTGAATCCTCCCAACAGCCATTATATAAGAATTCAAACTATTTAATTGTATTCGTAAAGTCATTTCTTCACTTTTCTATAGCTGATATGCTTCATAAATTGTCATATTCTTAGCATTAACTCTTGAAATAACAATATAATTACTCAAATTAAAAATTAATCATACAGCATCATCTCTCTGTTTCAATTATTTTTTCAGAAAAAAAAAAAGAACTAAAGAAATAACAAAGCTGGTACCAATATAAGGTTAAAAATTTCGGTATTAGTAGACTGTTCACTAGAAATGAGCATCTACAAAATAGATTTTTTTTTTTAAAAAAAAGATGGTGATTGATTTTATTTAATAAATATAAAACCCGATTGATAGTTTAATGAATTAGACATTGACGTCTTTTATTATAGTGTCAATAGCAAAATCAAAGCTGCATAATCTTGATAATTGTCAAATGGATCGTGTGCTATGCACATGACTTTGTACATTAAAATACCTTCAAGTTAGACAAATAAATTCAATGGTTAAACCACATATATGCATTCGTCAATAATATTTAGTGCATGTTTGGAGAAGTTTGGATTATTATTTAAGCTCGCCAAATACACTTTTTTATCCAAAAATTCTATAGACCCAGAGCTTATTACTCATTTTTGTTCACAAGGTTTGTGCCCAAATAAGTACTTAGATTCTGGAAATCAATGTTTTTAATAGATACTAACAAACTATGGCGTTAATAAAAAGTTCTTTGACATTTTAAATTATAAAAACCATTTATAAACATACCTACAAGTTCAGAGACGATCGAAATTTTGACCCTATTGTACATTACTTTTCAATTTATAAAATTCCACATTTCAATTTACTGAAATTAGAATGTTTTGATTTTTTGTATGTTGTACTCAAATCCTAATTTAGTCCATGTAGCATCCAACTCTTCAAACAATAAATGATGGTGCAAGTTAGTTTCCACTCAAGCATGTTTGGTACATCGAATTAGATCAGTTATCTCGATAGTTTTTATTTGATATGATATTGGTACGAATAATATCGATATCAAATTTACGACATAAACAATAGAAAGCCATTATTATTGTTGGTGATATTCATAAAATTATTAAACCATATTATGGGGTGTGAGGCCTCTAGCCCGGTGCTGGTTCTGGGGTCGTGACAACGACTGGAGGTAGGATCGGGAAAGTATTACAAAGTATCGTGCATCTGCATTGGCTTATATACGGGGAAATCACAGAACAATGACAATCTTGAATTTGACTATTTGGAGGATATCGTTGCCGCCCTTCAACAAGACAAGGCTTCCAATTGCATGGAGTAAATGTTTAAAAATATGTTGCGCACCTTAGGCAATTTTGTCCTGAACAAATATCACGATAAAAAAAAAACTAGCATAGTTAAACGTTGGAGAAAATGTATATTTTGCATATACAAGAACTTAAAACAAATATAAAAATATTATTATAATTTTTTAAGGATAAATGTACCTATAGATGGAGTAAGAAGGCATGAAAAGAGTGCCAAATAGAGGAAAAGAATTAGCATGGTAGAGCTCTTCATGACCTTAAACTCGTTTAGTTTTATCATTTATGAGTTATGGTAAAATAATCTGTTATTATATAGGTCTTAATTGTATGTTATTTCACGTAGTTAAGCTTATTTTTTTGTATCTTTTGACTTGATTGTAATTTCATTACATAAATCAACATGGGATTTTGAACTATGATTTTAAAAATCTTTAAAAATCTAGGTGTTCTTATTAATTCAGATTTTAATAGATTCAATTAAAAATTAGGCATTCTTAAAATTTATGAATACTCGTGGATTTGAATAAATTTCACAGAATTTATAAGATTTTAACAAAATTCTATAAATTTGTAATGGGTTTATTGAATTTAATGGATTTCTAATAGATCTAAATCCTTTAGAATTCTAGTAATTATTGAAGGAACCTAAATATTTATGAAATCTATTATAATCTGAGTTGGGATCACCTAGATTTTGATAAAATCTATTAATTACTAGTCATGTGTGATGCGCGTGACATAAACGTGAAGAAAAATGAATTGAGATATATAAGTGGTCATTTAAGTATAGCATAAAAATAATATTGGATCCTTAAATTTGGAAGAATAGAAGACGAAATACGAGGAAATGGCCGTTTAGCGACATTTTTTTAGGAAGAGAAGAAAGCCGTACTTAACAAATTGTAGGTTCCCTCGAAGGAATATCTTTCCAACACTTCTATCACTCTCGAGCGTTGGGAATAAATGGTTAGTATTTGTGAGTTTCTCAAAATATGTGAATAAAAAGTGATTTGAGTGTTTACATATGATTTACCAGGATGAGCCAACATATATAACCGTAACAGTTCAAGAAGCTTATCACTTTCTTTTGACTAGAAGAAAAAGAGAAAGTTGGGATAACATTGCGATTTTAAGTAATGATTCACACAGAAAGCTGTGCTGAAAAGTATGAAATTCTTTCACATGTTCTTCACGTTCAGTAGACATTTCGAAAGTCTATAGACTTAATCAGGTAATTTGTGCAGCACTAATATTTTCACAAGTACCAAAACTATGTTTTGAGGTTTAGGCATTTTTAGGAGAAAGATCCTTGCGGAACAGCCTTTATATCAAGACATGGCACTTGAGCCCCATTTCCACAACCTGTTTGCAGCAGTTTTTGCTAAGCCATGAACCTTTTACCCCCAACGTGGTGCTCACAATTTCGTGCCCGCAATTTTCTGTCATATGCTCGGCACACTTGGTCCATATAATCTAGTTCCTAGATTTTTATGGCACCGCTAGAAGAAGTTACAGGTTTAGTCTTTTTTGTAGTGATGGTTGCACTAGCATGAGAATAAGGTTTAAGTCTTTTTGGTCATTGCGAGGGCACTAGCATGAGAACATGCATGTGTAATCTTTTTTACTGCAGTGTGTTGAGAAATTGAAACATTAATTCCATATCATCGAGAGTAATTACATCGTATAAAAAAAATAGACACATAAAAACACACAAAACTTATAAAAGTTCGCTTCAATGAGAGACTGCATACTATTTCGATATTACAATATTTACTACGACGAAAAAAAGTTTACAAGAGAAAATTGCACCATTTTTTTAATGATAATACAAAATCCTAATGATGACTCTCTATCTATAAAACAAATTACGACAAAATCGAAATTACAAGTTCAAAATTCATAATCTATCTTTAGTGAAATCTTGGTCCAGGGGATCTACACCCCTTGAAGGAAAACCCTACAATTACCTTACCGGAGATATCTATCTGCTTATTGATTCTGCAAAACAACAATAATTCAACTGCATGACTGAACATAGTGGTAGCACCAATTGGAGAAGGTGCACTTAGGGAGACTGGAACGAAGTTATGGACTATTAAGACTTTAGATTCCATCTCAAAAGGTTCGTGCAAATTCTTGTGTAGATTATTTATTCTATAATTTTCCAATTTAGGATTTATCCCTTAACATATCCCGAAAGATAGTGGTCATTTAAGTAAATCAATCTTAAAATCTGTATACTCGTTTGAGTTTTAGTCGGATCTAATTGATCGTAGAATTTATTGGGTTCTAATACCATATTTATAAAGCTCGTGGTTCCATTTTTAAAATATCAATATGTTAAGAGGAGTAATCTAAACATTTATATATTGGTTATAAATCCAAATTTGAATTTTTGAACATTGTGCTTTAGGTCGTTCAATCCATCTAGAGTCCATCTCTTCAAACTTTAAATGATGGTGTAGTCATTTTCAACTAGAGCATGTTTAGTACATCAAATTACTAGCTCCTGTTTGGTAGATATTAGAATCAGATTTTTAGCAGATTTTAATAAAAGTTGATAAAATGTGTGGTTGAAAAGTTGTAGATCACATAAAATGTGTGGTTAAAATTAATTGTTAATTTTGTCTTGAAATTTTAATTGAATTTTAATCCAAACCAAACATATATAAATAATTTTTTCGATATGGTGTTTAGAACAAATAATGATCATATAGTATTAACAATCCATTACACAATAACACATTAAAAAGAAACATAATTATTTATCGATAATATTCTTAAATCAATTAAATCATAATGTGGGGTGTGGCGCCATGCCCAAGGTTGGGTATGAGGCGAGACGACGGCTGAAGGTATGGCTGGGTAATTAAGTATTACTACAAACTATCTTGCATCTGCATTGATTTACGGTTGGGGAAACTTTGTAACACGCGCAATCTTGAATTTGACTATTTGGAGGATATCGTTGCTTCCCTTCAACAAGACATGGATCTTCACCGCATGGAGTTGATGTTTGAAAAATTGCGGGACACATTTCGATCGGGCCAAATGCTTTTCAACAAATATCATAATAAAGAAATTAGCTCAACTAAACATTGGAAAAATGTTAATTTGGCATTGACAAGAACTTAGAAGAAATTAATAAAATATTATTATAATTTGTTGAGGACAAATGTACCTATAGATGGAGTGAAAAGGCATGACAAGAGTGCCAAACAGAGGAAAGGAATTAGCATGGTAGAGCTCTTCATCGTTGGACTTTCTTTAATTTATATATTATAACAAAATAATCTGCTTATTTTCAGTTATTATATAGGTCTTCATTATGTGTTATATAAGGTAGGTAAGAATATATTTCTCAATCTTTTGACTGGCTTTATTGCCATTACATAAATCATCATAAGATTTTACCATATAACCCATGTTTGGTCCGGACTAAAATCTGATTTTAATCCAAGTCAGAATCAAACATTCAATATCAACCACATCTTTCATGGGTCCTCCAATATTTCAACTACACATTTCAAAAACTTTTATCAAAATTTATTAAAAATCTAATTTTAATCTCCATCAAACACCCTCGTAAAACATGAATTAAGACACCCTCGTAAAATATGAATTACGAGTATCTTAATTCATATTTTAATTGATTTTGAAAGTAAGTACAAATTTAGACATTCTCAATTCAAATTTCAATGGATTTAATTTAAGTCTAGATTTTCATCACTCAAAATTTAATACAATGTTCTATTAATATAGAGGTTTGACCAATAACTTCTATATTTATAATGATTTCATTAATTTGAAGTATTTTTTTTATAGATTTTATAGGGTGGCATCATTTCAGATTTTAATAAATTTAAAAATCTATATAAAAAGCATTTTCAATTGGGAATAAATAGATATGGATGGTAAAAAACTCGACAAACCCGATACTCGTAGGCCCCGCCTCGCACGCGGGGGTGGGGGGATTACCCTCTTAATCGGGTATTCGGGGTGAAAAATTTTGCCCTGATGCGGGTTTTGGGGTGGAGATGATAACGGGTGCCCTGACCTGACTTGCCCCCGCCCCGTTTAATTTTTTTCTCTATAATTCAATACTTTAATTAAAAAAATTTACGAAATTTCATTAATTTTAATAGAAAATTACAATTAAAATTATCTAAAAAATATGACAAACAATAAAAGTCTTAGTTTACCAAATATATTTGAATAATTTAACATTTAAAAATATGTAAAGGTTAAAAAATATATTATTGTCTCAACGAATGGGGGCAATAAAATAAATTATCAAAAACTTATAAAAAATAAAATTAAACGGGGTAGTAAACGGGACAAACCCCGCCTTAAACGGGTAGCGGGGCGGGGGAGGTTGCCGTGACCCCACCCCACCCCCGCCATCTCTAATAATAGATTCTATTAAAATCAAGGTATTCCCAATAAATACTAAATTTCTAAGAATTTCAATAATTGGAAGGATTTTAATATATTTTTAAGATTTCAAGTCTACAAATAGGAATACAATACTTTTAGGAATTCCACTCCGACACTCAGATTTCAGTGGATTTCAAGCCCATAAATACAAAGGCAATTTTTTTTTTTTTTAAAAGATTTGACAAAAGCATGAGAGATCAAAATAATAATAATAATAATAATAATCTAAAAATAAATAGTAAAATGTCTCATTTTCAATTACAATTCTGAATTCAAAGTGGGAGAAAAAAAATAGAATTGAGTTCTCATTCCTATCGAAATTTGGAATCGAGTTTTATTGTTGGTAACTAAGAATAAAAAATAAATTATTCCATTCTTCGATTGAAAAATCTATTCACCAACTAAATATTTCTTTAATCATAATTTTTTTTAAAATAACACTCGAGACTATAATGAAAATGGTATTATTTTCAGACTGAACTAATTTTTAATTTGTTAATATTTATTTGCTTGATTTTGTAGATTGATAGAGTTAATTCTTTTAAATAACAAAGTTATGAAAATTTTATATAAATAATAAGGTTATGAATATTATTTTTCAATTATAAAAATTTAATAATTTTTAGGTGATATATTAAGAAGTTATATTATTTGATCTTAAAGATAATTATGCCGGGACCTGTTTCTAAGTTTTGAAAATGAAAATGAAAATTCAGGCCAATTTTTTTTTTTTTTTTTAATTCTCCTATTTTAGTAATATTTAAAAGTTTTTTTTCTCTCTCTCTCCTAAGTCCCTAACATTTGGGTTCATGCCTTGTCAGGAATATATCGCCCCTTGACACGTATGGTTTGGTGGGAAGATAACAGCGTCTCCTACGAACAACTTTATTCAAAACCCATATTCGGTATTCCAAGCTCACACAACAAAAGTCACAATTCATAGTCGCAAACTAATTCTTATAAAATTTGTCACGCATGATCTGGTTTCAAGGGGTGCCTTTCTTCTTGACATAGAAAGGGACACCGTGCGGCAGTAGTCTGCTCCGCTAGATTACCTTCCACCTACTCTCGGTCGTTTCGGGACGAAAGTAAAATTTGATCACAATTTGTAGAAAACGTGCAACATGAAATTGAAAGACATT
>CAIGRP010051856.1:5749-29426 GCA_903798385.1 Fraxinus cuspidata
GGTGACCCCCTGGGAAGTCCTCGTGTTGCACCCCTTTCCCTCTTTTTCTGCTTTCGTCCGTCCGCTCCTTTCCCCCCCCCCCCCCCCCCCCCCCCCCGCGTTTGAGAGTAGTCATTGACCAGTTGATTCATTAGCAATGGTAATATAAAAAAAAATCCACCACGCTTTTAGTTAGTTATTCCTTCTTTAAGGCTCTTTTTGCTTGGTAAGATGCTAAGAGAGGAATCACTGCTAGCATCCACCAGGTGTGACTAACCTGGGTGATTGAAGTACCTTCCCAGAGCCTAGAGCATAGTTAATTAATTTCGTTTTTCTTTATGCAAACTTAACCGAAAGCTTGGACACAAGGCATGAAACCGAAAAAAATTGTGTTGGTGTACTAGCATTAATGTACTAAACGGTTCTTAAATGTTCTTGGTGTGATTGTTTTGATGCTTGAATGGGATGAAGACGCACAAAGAAGAGACAAGAAAAATTGTAACCGGAAAACAAAAGAAAGATAAAGAACAAAAACCTGATTTTAGAGTCAAAATTCTGAAACCAACTGATGTGAAGCTCGTTGCACCTTGGAACCTACCCAAGATTTGATACGAATCCCAAAAAACTAAAATCATATGGAAAAACATTGCCCAATGATTTATGAATCAAGAACCAAGGCTAAAAGTTTGAACACCACAAAAATTGAAATTTTTTTATAAGTTAAGGATAGTTTGATTGCTACAAAAATTGGAAATCTTTGATAAGTTCTGAATAGTTCAATTTTGAAAAAGATGGGAAACAAAAATCTCACTTTATGATTAATATCTCAAATTATTAATGTCTTGGCTGTTTTGTACAATGAATAATGCCTCATATATAGACAATAATAAAGAAATCCTATTCTACTCGAAAACTTCAACATAAAATTTAAACAACTAGAATCCAAATCAAACAGAAAAATAAATTTTGGACCCAGTCGGATAACCATACAATGCATGGTTATATTTTTTGCTAGCGCACGGCACAATAAATTTTGCTCTTAGGTTCTAAATTTTTTATGCTTGCAAGGGCAAGGAAATTAAAGCCTTACGGCATGGCTTTCTAAATCAACTCCCTCTTCCTTAGCTTGAATCAAATGCACCATAGTTGGTTCTTCCTTCATGCTCACGTTGAAACTTTGTGTTTTGCTTGTTCGACTCGAACTCTTGGCTGACGTAGCTTGAACAAGTCCTTGTATGGCTTACTTGATCTTATTTTCTCTTGATATTGTAATCGATCTATCTGGAACATTCAAATGATCCTTGTTAGCTTGCCTTCCATGACTTTCATCAAATATGTTCCAAAGGGGCCAAACGTTGGTATAATACACGGGTTTTAGAAAATGCATAAAAATATGCGAAATATGAAATATGTTAACTGTACTAAAAGGTTCCAAAATGTTATAAAATACATGAAATGTGAAAAAAAAAAATGATTACAAATGCATTAATAAATACCAAAATGCTCCAAAATGTACCAAAATGCTAATAAATGCACCAAATGTAAAAAGTGTACCAAAATATGCTAAATGGGCGAATGTACCAAAAGGCAATAAGTACGCAATTTACGGAACGCTCTAAAATGTACCAAAATAGGTGAAATGTCCTAAGACTATCCAATTTGTACCAAAATGAGCACAATATACTAAAATGCTCCAAATTATGCGAAAGTATCAAAACATTCAAAAATGCATTAGAACACGCACAATGTAACGAAGTGCGCTAAAATGTATACAATGTACCACAATGGGCAAAATGTGCACATTGTACCAAATAAACAAGATATATCAAAATTTTCCAAATTAACAAAAATGTGCTAAAATTAGAGAATGCACCAAACGCTCCAAAATGTAGAAAAAGGGTTAAAATGCACCAAAAATGATTCAAAACTCTCCAAAATGTTGAAAAATGCACCAAATATATGATAACTTTCCAAAATGTACCAAAATGCATTGATATAATATATATATCGAATGCGCCAAATATACCAAAATTGCTCCAAGACTAAATATGTAAAAAATGTACTATGCTCTAAAATGTAACAAGACATGCGAAGGCACCAAAACATGGAAAAATTTATCAAGTGCTAATAATGCTCAGGATATTCCAAGACGTGCAAATATTTCAAGAAAATGTATGAAAACATGTCAAAATATTTCAAAATGCGCAAAATGTAGTCACACGCTATATGTTTTAAAACTCGTGAAACATAACACCGAAAGATTTACTTGACGTCCCAATGAACGAAAGTAAGAAAAAAATTGTATCAAAATGAGTCAAACGTTCAAAAATGTTCTAACATATATCAAATACGAAAAAATATACGAAAAGGCACCAAAATGAGAGAAATATACGAAAACATTGTGAAATAATAAAACGTTCCAAAATGTACCAAAATGTGATGAAAATTACCTAAATACAAAAAACGAAGCAAAATGCATTAAACTACGTGCAATTAAGAAAATTTCCCAATATATGTGATATGTACTAAAATTTTCTAAAATACAAAAACGATAAAAAAATTTACGAAGTTCTTGAAATGTACCCAAATGTGCCATATTGCATCAAAATGCACTAAAATTACTAAAATTTATCAAAATGCTCCCAAATATAATAGAATACGTGAAACAAACCAAAAATGCTACAAAATAAAAAAAATGCACAAAAGACTTTTGAAATGCTCAAAATAACTACACCAAAATGCATAAAATGTCTAAAAAGTGCTAATCGTATCAAAATGCACCGAAATGTATCACATGGAGCCAAAATGTGGACAAAATTATTAGTATCATGGAGGACCAACTAGTAAGGTTCCTTTACATATTTCTGATGAACAACTAACAAGATCAAGAGCAAAAGAAGATCAAGGAAGCTATGCAATAGCCATTACAGGATGTACCCTGGAACTTGCACAAGATTTAATACAAACCCCAATAAAGCTAAATTTAGATGAATTACTTTGACCCAATGATTTCTTAACCAAGATTTCAAGGGTTGAACACCATAAAGATTAAAAATCTTTGATAAGTTCTGGATTGTCCAATTAAGAAAAAGATTAAAAGTGAATCCTCACTTTTGTACAATGAATAAAGTGTTGCATATGCAGAAATAACTAGAAAAGCATAACAAAATAGAGTCCAAAACAGTCTGGAAAACAAATCCAATCTGCCTTGAAAATAACCATTGCGTGTAGATGGCATACTTGCTTGTGTTGCACACGGTTTCATTGGGTTTATTGCACGTGCAATAGTTTTAAAGGGATGTGTGCACATGGCTCTGTGTCCTCTACCTTGGTTTGAATAAAATGCACTAAGGTTGACTCTTCTTTCAAGCCCATCTTGAAACATGGTTTCTTACACGTTACACTTGAACCCTAAGCCCACATAACATGGACAAGTCCTTGTCTTGATCTTCTTGTTTGTCCATCTTAAACATGTAAAAGATCCTTGTTAATTGGCCTTTCATATATCGTTCCCTACCTCTTTGAAAGGAGTCAACCTCAAATCATCACATGCAAAGAAAGAGAGAAAGATAAGCAACAAAAGTAGACACATTATACTCACCTGGATGGTCCAGATTGTAGTCATTGTCCTTAATTTTCTCAAGGATTTGGAATGGTCCATCTCCTATAGAATGCAATTTAGACCTTCATTGGATTGGAAAATGCTTCTTTTGCATGTGAATCCAAAACTGATCTCCTAGTTCAAAAGTCACACGTCTTCTTCCTTTATTGACTTTCGAAGCATATCGTTTGTTCTTCTTTTCAATTTGAAGACAAACCCTCTCATGGAATCACCTCACCAATTCAGCCTTCTTCTTCCCATCCACACTACCTCTTTCATCAATAGGTAAAGAATAAATTCAAAGTAGTTAGTGGATTAAAAGCCAAACCCAATTTCAAAAGAATAATAAGAAGTAGAATGCGTGACCCTAATGTATGCAAATTCTATAAATGATTCCAACTTTTCAAGTTTTTATTGATTATAGAGCGCAATTAAAGTTATATTAACTATTACAAATTTTCCTTTGAATTCTCTCCAAACATGGTTAATTAATCTCAAGAAAGCACTATGTGCATTAGTACAATCAAATGGCATAACAAGAAAGCACTATGTGCATTAGTACAATCAAATGGCATAACCAACCACTCATATAGCACATGTTTAGTCTAAATAGTAGTTTTTCATTCATCTCCTTCTTTCATCTTAATTTTGTGATAGCCAATTTTAAGATCTATTTTACTAAAAATACATGACCCGTGCTCATCAAGCATATTATCTAATCTAGGTATGAGATGACGATACTTTATCTTTATATTATTGATTGCCCGGCAGTCAATGCACACATTCTTCACATTCCTTCCTTTTTAGACACAAGTATCGCTGGAACTGCATATGGACTCATGCTCCACCTCACATACATTTGCCTATCAACTCCTTAACTTGCCTTTGAAATTCTTTCGTCTCCTCGGGATTGCTCCTATGGGCAGGTCAATTTGGAATAATAGCTTTAGGTACAAAATCAATTTGATGCTCAATGCTTTTAATGAGTGAAAGCCTACTAGGCATGTCTTCAAAGAAGACGTCCTCAAATTTTTGCACCAAAAAGGTTAGTTTTTTCAAGATTAAGGTAGGATTTCCCTGTTTACCAGCAATATCTGGTTTTACATGAAAGCCTTCCTAATCTCACTCTCTTTTGCATAAAAACTCACTTTGTTTTCCCTTCTATCTTCTCTTTTCAATTTTTTTTGTCTCGTACGACTCTACACTTTTTTCATCATTTTTACTCACCATTCTATTTCTTCTCTCTCTTTTTTTCTTGAAATTTCGATGAAATGGGTCCTCATAGACTTATTTTAGTGTCAAAGGAACAAGAGTAACTTATTTTCCATCTTTGATAAAGCTGTACCTATTCTTAAACCATCATGTATCATATTTCTATCATACTGCCATAGCCTTCCCAACGGAATATTCCAGCATGCATAGAAGCAACATCACACATCACCTCATCACTGTACATTATAAAGCTCACTAGGACTTGCAAGACAAATCCACATGCATTCAACCATTGCAATATATGCCCGTCTAAGATGTTTTAGAGTAGACAAGCCCAACTTCTCAACAAGGGTTGTACAAGCTACAACAGTACAAACTCCCTCCATTTATAATCATACTACACACCTTATTATTAACTTAGCATCTAATACAAAAAATATATATATATATATATTCTCTCTTCGCTACTCCATATCATCTACATTAATTTGTGTACTAAGAGCATGCCTTGCAACAAGTGCTATTGGGTGCTCTGTACCATCACCATCACTAGCATCCTCCAACTTGGGAATCTCATCACTATCACTCTCATCTTCAGCCACCACTACCCCCATCACCCATTTATTTGGACATTTAGATGCAATGTGCCCCGAACCTAAGTATTTAAAGCATTTGATATAACTATTCCTAGAAGGTCGCACTTAGGTTTATTTTGCTAGATATCTTTTCTTCAGTCTTACTCTTTGAAACAACCTTATAACCCTATTATTACAATCCCAATTCGTTCCCCAAGGAGGATTAGAACTCGAAGAATACTTTGCTTGTTTCTTTTCTTTTTAATTGTCTTTCCACCTTCATAGCAATATGCATCATGTTCTCTAACAAAATGCCTTAACTCAACTACATTGGCTATATATCTATTTAATCAATTCAAAAACCTCACCATTGTGGCCTCTTTATCCTCCTCATGAGAGCTTTCAATTCACCCCTATAGGTCTCTCATGATTCCTCCTCCTATTCGTCACTAATTGATCCCACCATATTATTGCAAAATCAGTTAACTCAATCATTAGTAGCTTCACCTTTTTTCCTTGGAATAGCTATGCCAATCAATCAAAGATTAATTCCAACTGTCACTCCAAATAAACTTTAGGATCGTTTCTACCTCGTAATATAGGTATTTCCAAGTTAATAATACCAAGTTTCTATCAATTATATTCCCATCTTAGTCTCTAGGGTCTCCTCTAGGCCCCCTTTTCACATATATCTCCTATATTCTTCATCCTACCCACTTCAGCCATCGAGATTTGGTCATACTCATTTCCACTCTCTACTTCATTCTCATCATCAAATTCAGCCCTAGGATCATGCCTATCTTGCGTTCTAGCATTAAGAACTCCTTTTGGTTGTTCCCTTTTTAAGTTTGTAATCACCATATCTTGTCTATCCATTCTATCCCTAATTTTTCCAAATACCACATTCATCCACTCAAATCGTTCCACTCAATATTGGCTTTTTTATCGACAATAAGCACAAGTCTTGCCTTTTTCCTCAAGAAATAAAAAGGATTACAAGACTAAAGAAAGGACCTGAAAAGAAAGGATCAAAAGAAGAGCAGAAACATCCCAAGAACTCCAAGAAAAGGTTTCTTGAAATTGGTTTAAGCACTTTTCACAACAAGATTGATTTCTAATGATGATTTCTGTATTAAACAATTGTAAATATGGTGTTTCTTGAAAAATAACGCCACAAGAATTCCAAGAAAATGTTTCTTGAAATTGGATTATATTTTTCTTGAACTTTCTAGCTTTTCTCTTGAATTTCCTTTGCTTTTTTTTTTTACTTGAATTTTCTTTGTTTTTCTTTTTTTATTTTGAATTTCAATTATTTTTACACAAATTTAATGGAATAGAATTACAAGGCAAAGCAATAAGGAAAAAAATTTGTATTTGTGGACAAATCAATTCTTAAATGTTCTTGGTGCGATTTGGATGGGAATGACTCAAAGAATGGGTTGAAAACTCAATAAAAGAAATGCAAAGAAATTAGAGCTCGACGACGAGTAGAAAGATAAAAGAACAAAACCATATTTTATAGCTAAATCTCTGACACCAACTAATGTGAACCCCATTGCGAAACTTACCATCTAACCAACACAAGATTTACCCTCAAGAAAGCTAAAATCAGAGTTATAACCTTGATCCAAGGATTTCTTGAATCAAGAACAAAGGCTGGAAGGGTTCAACACCTTAAATATTGGATGTTTTGTTATAAGTTCTGGATAGTTTAATTATGAATTAGATTGAGATTGATCTCACTTTGTAATTAATCTCTCAAATAATGTGTTATGTATCGTACAATGAATAAAGCATTATATAGGCGAACTTAAACAATCCTAATTAACTTGTAAAATAACTAGATAAACATAATAAAATAGAGTTTAATCAAAATGAAGAACTAAATTTTGTCTTTCGAATTTTGTACTGTGCCTGGGCATGTTAATCCTTGTACGGGCATGGTTCAACCATTTTGCTCTCGAGTTGCACAATTTTGATGCTTACCTAAGGAAAGAAATTAAAAACTTGCCTGGTAATGGATTTCCGAATTAGATCTATCTTTCTTAGCTTAAATCAAATGCACTAAATTTGGATCCTTCCTTCATGCCCATCTTGAAACTTTGTGTCTTGCTCGTTGCACTTGAATTCTTTGTCCACGTAGCTTGAACAAGTCTTATGTGAACCATGCAACAATAGTAGCTCCGAAACCCACGAAAGGTTGAATCACGACTCCAAGAAAGCTAAAATCCTAGTTTGAAGCTTGACCCCATTAATTTATTGATTCAAGCAATCAAAGTTATAAAGGAACTTGATCCCTTAATCACAAATATAATGAATCTTGCTATGAAGATGAAATCATTGATAAGTTTGAAACTGAGTTCAATAAAGAACAAGAAGAAAACAATTTTGAATCAAGTGCACTAATCTTGGTTCCTCTTTCATGCCCAACATGAAGTTTGATGTTTTGCTCGTTGCGATCGAAAACTTGGCCCATGTAGCTTGTACAATCACATGGCTTCCTTGATCTTCTTTACTCGCGATCTCATCATTTGTTGTTCTTTCACAATGAACGGATCCTTGCTAACCTTCGTCCCATGATTTGAGTCAAAGTCCTTGCATGACCTTTTATCACTTTATAGTTAATCTCTCAAAATTAATAAAGCCTTATATAGGCGAACTCAAACAATTCTAATTAGATCATAAAACAACTCGATAAATATGATAAAATAGAGTCCAATTCAAGTTGAAAACAAAATTCCAAACCTAGCTAGACAACCATACGTGGGCATGGCTATACTTAGTGCGTGTGCATGGTTCAATGAATTTGCTCTCTGTTTTTGAGTTTTTGGTTGTTTCATAGGTAAGGAAATTAAAGCCTTGCATAGGCATGGCTTCCAATCAGTCCCCTCTTCCTGACCTTGAATCAAATACACTAAGGTTGCTTCTTCCTTCACCCCCATCTTGAAATTTATGTTTTCCTTGTTAAACAAAGGACTTGAAATGGTCCGTCTCCTCTAGGATACAATTTAGACCTTCTTTAGGCTTGAAAATGTTCTTTCCGCATGTGCATCTAAACCCAATCACCTGATTCAAAAGTCATACGGCTTCTTCCTAGGTTTATATGGAGTTGCACTATCTCACGAAAAATAAATCAAGTAGGTTCCTTCATCTGTTTTATGGCATGGAATGAAATATGCCATCTTACTAAACCTATCTACCACCATTAATATAGGATCTCTAACCTTTTTAGTTACAATGTCCATAGACTCATTGACCCATTTCTCACTAGGAATGGGTAAGGGTGTATACTACAAATGGTTCTAGAGAGCTTTGATTTCGATTAGACAACACTTTCTGAAATCTTGCGGGGTTTGTGTTGAGACCGAACCAAATCTTCTTTCTATTCCGAACTTTTGGAATACAGTGCTTTTAACAAGTTATGGCAGTAGCAACACAAGGCCAAAATGGAAATGCTGTGGTGAAATGAAGACTATGTGGTAGCAATGGGATTAAAAGACAAAATTCGAGAATTTAAAGAAAAAATGACTTTTTTTCGTAAGAGATTTCACTAAGAGAAAAGATTTAAAGTATTAAGATTATTTGATCTAGGAAACATGAAGTGGAAAGAAAATTTTTAATTTTTACAAATTGGTTTAGTGTAAATAGAATTAAAACCCCTCGCCAAAGAATTAAATGCCTATCTTTTAGTCACCTTAAAGGATTTTACGCGTTTAGAATTTAAAGATTCTAGAGTAGATCTTATGGAGACTAGCTTATGCAACTGACCAATTAATTTTAACTATTTTCCTGACTTTTCAGTATCCTTAACTGATAAGAATATTTTAGATGTTTTAACTCTAAATATTGAATCGAAAGGATATAAAATGAAAACTTTGAGTGAACATGTTGCTATCACTTATAGAGTAATCTATAAAGTTATGAATACTCTTAAGTCCTCATGCAAGAAAAATCAATAAAAAGGTGTTTAACAACCATGATAGAAAAAAAATTTGGCTGAGTCTCATATAGCTCAGATTCATCCTGTTGATTGGAAAGATAAATCTCTCCCGAATTAGTGGACCATTGAAGGAGCTGCAGCCCAATGGAAAATCATGATGTTGAGGAAATAACTCAAACACCTTAAGGATAGGTTGGAATACTTTTTAGCAGAACTAGGCAGAGCCTATGTCATCATTATGAGGAAGTCACCTTCTCTTCAGAGTAGACATTCTACCTCTTCAATTCCCAGGTATTTTCAACGAAGCAATTCTATGTCTTCTTTACATACTAGGGCTGATATAACTAATTTAATAGGAGTTAGAAATTCCTCTAGAAATATCGCTCGCCCTATGTATAAAAGAAAGAGGGTATAATGGAAATGTGGAAATGAGTCTCCAACCTTTTCTGATGTGACCCATCTGTTAGTATGATCCAAATTAATGATTTGGTTATATGGTCATGTATGAAGATGAAGATTTTAAAGAATTCACAATCAATCATGAAGAAGGAAGGAAAAAGTATTAGCAAGAAAAGTATAATGACTTTAGGATGGTTCTTTGAAGAACATTCTTTTGAACAAAAGAAAGTTCTTCAAGAACAATTTTATGAATACTCAAGTAAGAATAAAATTGTTGTTCCCTTTGTAAAATGGTTTAAAGAGATTAGACCAACCATAGGGGTTATCGAGTCAAGTAATTTTGAAGAAAGAAAAGTCTGGAAGATGGAGAATGAAGAGATCCCTTCTAGCTACATGTTTGCGTTTAATAACCAAATTTGTAAAACAATGCCTTCTCAAAAACCTTTTCAAAAATGGAGTGTTTGACATGAAATTAAAAACTCCTAGGGATGATTTACTCTAGATATTAATTGAAAAACTTGCTTCATTAAATTTGAAATGCAATAAAGATAAAAAAGCTGTAAGTGTCTTAAAAAGGGGAACCGATGAAGATTCTTATTATGCTCTTTGGAAGAATCTTCTAAACTCGAAAAAAATTTCAAAACAGATTTACCTAGAAGAGGAGGAACTTAAAGTTTTAGTTTCTAAAGTATCGCCTTATAGGAATGACATAATTAGGAATTATTACCCTAGACCTTCACCGATCACCATAGGATATGAAGAAAGAAATCAAAAACTCTCAATATGCCTATACCGCTGACACCATTTATGAATGAAATTTGGATGGACAGACTGAGTATACAATCAGGGATTTGTTACAAAGATAATCCTTTGTGCTAATGTTTATTGTAGACATAATAATATCCCTATTACAACTCAGATACTTGTTCAAGGATTTACAGGACAACGCTAGTGGGATAGAATGCTATCCTATCAACAAAGACATGAGATTTTATATGCTAAAAAGACTGTTATTAAACAAAAGGGACATATGGAAATAGAACAGTTGAAGATGTCAGAGTTATGACTCTCTTGCAAACAATTGCAAACATTTTGTTCGTACATATACCCCTCTTGAGCAAATCAACAGAGGTCTACTTACGAACCTTAAGTGAAGATCCTTAAGTCAATTTAGATTTTATAAATATACATTTATTTCTCTAATATACCAAAGAGATGATGCTTATAGCAATTTTTGGGAAGAAAAATTTATTTTAGGACTTCCCAAGTTGTTTGTTGGAATAGTGAGGAATATAATTATTTCTCAACAAGGAAATAATAGCATTAACTTTGACAGTATAACATATGGAGAATTAGTCTCAATATTTACTGTTGAAGGAGTTTCTATATGTGATGATTTGAATCTCGAGCAACAACTTAAGAAACAAGGAGTAATCACTCGTAATGAAGTAGGAAATTTTGCGACCAATTTGGATGCAATATTGAAAAACCAAGATGTATAAACACTTTAAATTAAAGGAATATAGAAACTTTCTAAAGAAAAGTTTAGAGGACCTAGGAGAAAATTCCTAAAGAAAAGAAAACATTTTCAAAAGAAAAGAGATCTTTCAAAAATTAAATGCTAGAAGTGTCAAAAGTTTGGACATTATGCGTCTATGTGTAGATCTAAGGTTTAGGAAATTCAATTAGAAGACGCTCTCGAAATTAAGATATCTACTATTGAATCATTGAATATTGATGATGATCTTAACAACCAAATTTTTCTTTCTACTTGGGCATAATGAAGGGTCCGATAATTTGGATTACTTTTCCTCTTCCTCAGAAGAGGAACAAAAAGAATATTGCTCATGTAACAATGCTTCATTAGAAGCAATCATGAATATGAATGGATTTCAGATAAATTTTTTATATGAAGATCATCAGTTCCGCATGATATTATCGATCAGATTTCTGATGATGATACCAAGAAAGATGTAATTGAAAAATATATCGAGATGAAGGAAAATTCTTCAAAAATTCACAATTCAATCTCTCATAGTAAACATACTGAAATGTTTACGATGAAAGAAGTTTTAAATAGGATCGAAGCTCCTAAGAAAAACCCTTAACTATATATGACTTAAATAGAGAAATTAAAAATCTCAAAATTGAAACTAATGGTTTACATAATAAAGTAGAAGAATTAGATGAAGGAAGGGTTTAAACACATATTGGAGAGTACACCAATTAGAAACTTCAAGAGAATTCAATCCTATGGCGAGTCTTAAAGGAAAATAAGTTATTGAGAAAGAATCTAAGGAAAAAGAGGTTTTTCATGGAAATATTCAAAGAGTTATTAATTAATGGTTCACATTCAAATCTTCTACTGTAGTTGATGGTGGAGCAGATTTGAATTGTATCATAGAATGAAATAATTCCTACAAAGTATTTTGAAAAAAACTACTCAAAATCTTACCACTGCTAATGGATCAAGCATGAAAGAAAAATATAAACTTTCCAATGCTATTCTCAGTATTGACGGGTTGTGTTTAAAAACATCTTTCATTATGTTTAAAATCTCTATCAATATTTAATCCTTGGGACACAATTCTTAAACATGATAAGACCTATTGTCATTGATGAAGAAGGTATTTCAACTACTTTGAATGGTAGTAAAATTCTCTTTAAATTTATCTCTAAACCAGTAATTAATGAGATAAATATTTTAGAGCAAAAAAGAAATCAAATAAATTTTAAAGAAGAAATAAAGATTTCCAAAATAAAAGAAAATCTGGTTAACACAAAAGTTTAAATAAAATTCCTAATACTTTTTGGGAAAGCAAAAAACATGTGGTATCATTACCATACGAAAAGGATTTTGATGAATAGGATATTCCAACCAAAGCACGACTGGTCCAAATGAATAAGTGCTAGAATATTGTAAAAAAAAAGGTCTCTTTGAGAAAAAAGGATTAATTCGACCTAGCCTTAGTCCTTGGAGTTGCACTTTTTATGTTAACAATGCAGCAAAAAAGGAAAGAGGAGCACCAAGATTAGTCATCAATTACAAGCCTCTAAATCTTTAAGGTGGGCCAGGTATCCAATCCCCAATAAAGAGGATTTACTATCAAGGCTTAATGAAGCTCTTATATTTTCAAATTTTGATTTAAAATCAGGATATTAGCAAGTTCAAATTGATGAAAAGGATAAATATAAAATGGTTTTTACCGTTACTCTTGGTATATGAATAGAATCTTTTTACCCTTTGGGCTTAAGAATGCCCCATCCAATTTTCAAATATAATGAATGATATTGTTACTCAATTCTCTACATTCCTTATCAGTTATATTGATGATATATTAATCTTTTGTTACAATATCGATCAGCATTTCAGGCATCTTAACATCTTTTATGATATTGCGAAGAAAAAATTGGTTGGTTGTTTCAGCAAGAAAAATGACGTTGCTCCAAACAAAAGTTAAATTTCTGGGTCATGAAATCTAGGAAGGATCAATTAATGCTATTGATCAAAGTATCGAGTTTGCTTCTAAATTTCCAAATAAAATATTGGAAAAGAAGCAATTACAAAGATTTCTTGGAAGTCTCAATTATATTTCAGACTTCTTTAAAAACCTTACTTATGATAGCAAGCCCTTATATTTTTGGCTTAAAAAAATAGCCAAAAGCTTGGGATTAATACCCATACTAACGCAATGAGAAAAGAAAAAGCTTAAATCAAAACAAATTCCTTGTTTAGCTTTGTCAAATCCAAACTATTTAAATTCTCTTCCCAATTTTTTACAGAGAAAATTCTTGCAGGGAAAATGTTCAAACAACCAACAGATAGTGGAAGAGGAGGAAGTTCCTCTAGAGGAATGGGAAGAGGGCCTTAAATCAAGCAACAACCTATGTTGGTTAAAAAGACCTTAAAAGAAGAATCTGAATTCTTAAATATAGATCAAAGTTCAGGTATATTTCATGACTGAGAAAGAAGACTGGGAATGGTTATACACTTTCAAAAGGAGATGAAGGTTTAAAACCATTCCATTTATTTTAACTGTTTTCCTAACTTTTCAGTATCCTTAACTTATAAGAATATTTTAGATGTTTATTGAATCGGAAGGATACATATGAAAACTTTGAGTGAACGTATTGCTGTCACTTATAGAGTATTTTATAAAGTTATGAATACTCTTAAGTCTTTAAGCAAGAAGAGTCAGTAAAAAGGGTTTAATAACCATGATAGAAACAAATCTGGTTCATCCTATTGATTGCAAAGATATTTCTCTCCCAGATCAATGGGCCATTGAAGGAGCTACAGAACCAACACCAATGGGAAATCACGATGTTGAAGAAACTCAAACACCTGAAGGAAAAGTTGGAATACTTTTCAGCAGACTTACAGAAAGCCTATGTTATTATGAGGAAGTTAAATATAACCCTTCTCTAAAGAGCAAATATTCTACCCCTTCAATTCCTAGGTATATTCAACGAAGCAATCTATCATTAAATTCCCCACATTCATCCTCTCAAAATTGTGTTGCATTGCCATGAAGAATTGATTATTCTCCTCCCTAGATGTAGATCTTTTCTTTTCCGACATCATGTGAACTAGAATAATATTTTCCTCACGTGTTTGCACTCGTGTATCATTCAATTTGGTTTTTCCCACTAATATAATCACATCATCTTGTCTTTTTTCTCTCAATGCTTTCTTACAAGTGATTCAAGGAATTAATTTGATCTCAATCAGAAGAACTCACTCCTTGTGAAGCTCAAACAAAGAATTGTAGAAGGAAATTGACTCTCAAAAAAACTCAAGAAAAGAATGAATTAAAACACCAATAAGAAATTCAAGAAATTGTTTCTTGAGTTCGATTCTTGCCTTTTTCAGAATAATATTGACTCCAAAGGATAGTTCGGAGGTTGAATTGAATTCTTGAATATTATGTTTGAAGAAAGTGGTCTTGAAATTGATTTGGACACTTTTTGGCTTGAAAATTTAATTTTTCTATTGTTGAAACATTTTCTCATTGCTGATATTTATCATTGCAATTTTCAGATTTTTTTTTTTGACACTAAATGTGCATAAATTCAACAAAAAGGCCAAAAAATCGAAAAAGAATTGATTTTTGCTCTAATCTAATGTACAAACGTTTCTTGAATATTTTTGGTGTTTTTATTGGATTGGAAGACTCAAAAGGTGAAGGAATCTAAGAGGACTCAAGAACACGACGAAGGTGAAGAATTAGAAAAAAAAATTGTGAAAAGTAAAGATATAACCTTGGTTTTAGAGTTAAAGCTTTGATGGATACTGATGTAAACCCATATAGTAATAGTAGCTTCGAATCCCACACAAGATTAAATCACAACCCAAGAAAGATAAAATCTTAGTTTGAAAATTGGCCCAATAATTTATTGAATAAAGTAACCAAATTTATAAAGAAATTTGACCCCTTAATCACGAATACTTATAAACCTTTCTACGAAATTGTTGAACGTCACAAAAAATTAATCTTTGATAAGTTCAAAATTAGTTCAATGAAGAAGAGAAAGCAACTCTCTTTGTAATTAAATTCAATAATAATGTGTTCCTTTTTTTTTTTTACAATGAAAATAATGAATTCTATTTATAGGGAACCCACAAAAACTTAATTAAAATGGAATTATATCAAAAAGATATTAAAAGGATACCATAACAAGAGTTCTATAAAAAATAGACTTCATGGAAAAAAACCGAAAAAACGCAACAAGAAAATGAACCGTGCCACAGATAATTATAACTCCACTAACCGCGTAGAACAACCAAAATTCTGTTTCTTTGTTTCGCGAAAAGTACATGTGTTAGCAACCCCTTTTGTACTATCAATACATAGTTATCAGACTCGCTTCCAATTTTGTTTTCTTGATTCCAATGTATCCAACTAGTTTCTGCCTTCATGCCCAAATGAAACTTGGTGTTTGGCTTGTTAACTTCAAACGCTTGGCCTCCGTAGCTTGAACAACTAAATGCATGGCTTCATGGATCCTATTTGCTCGCAATCTCGTCATTGGTTCCTCTTCAAGTTAAGCCGAATCTTTGTAAGTTTGCTGCTCTCCAAGGATTCTACAATCTCCCTATTTAAATCATTCAAAAACCTAGCTATTTTGACTTCCCGATCCTTCTCAACATTCGTCCTAATCCAGCATATCATCTAATGTAGGTATGAGATAAGATACTTTACCGTTATGTTGTTGATTCCCTGCAATCAATGCACATTTTCCAAGTCTCGTCCTTACTATGTACAAGTAGCACTGGCACAGCATGTGAACTTATGCATTCCCCCACGTACCCTTTGCTCATCAATTTCACCACTTGTCTTTGAAACTCTTTTGTCTCCTCGGGATTACTCTTATAAGCTGACCAGTTTGGAATATCAACTTCAAGTACAAAATCAATCTGATGCTCAATGCATCGAATGGGATAACCCACTAGGCATGTTTTCAAGAAACAAGTCGCCAAATTTCTACAACAAAGAAATAGCCAAACTATAGTGGGGTTTGTTAGTTTCCTCAAAATATCTAATGCTGGTTTTCCAATAAACCCTCATTACTTCACTCTATTTTGTAAATAAACTCACTTTTGACTTTTTTTTCTCTCTGAAGACTTTCTTTCTTTTCTCACTTGTGGCTCCACTATTTCCTCTTTATTTTCAGCCACCTTGCTATTTTTTCTCTTCTTTGAAGTATCGATGTCACTCTCCTTTTGTCTCTCTTTGTTTTTCTTTTCTTCCTCATCTCTCTTTGTAAAAGTTGTACCTATTGTATCACTTTCCTAACAAACTGCCATGAGACCCAATAAGATATGCCCAGCATGCATAGGAACCACGTCTCACATCATCTCATCACTATACTACCCAATTGTGAAGCTCACCAAGCCCAAGTTTTCTATAAGGGTACTAGCAACATTGGTACAACTCCTTACATCAATAATAATACTACATACCATATTGTTGACATTGCACCTAGTATGAAAAATGTTATCCCTTTCCTACTCCATTATATTCACCTTGACTTGTGTACTGAGAACACACCTCGTAACAAGTATTCACCCACTACTGGGTACTCTACCCCATCATTACTGTTAGCATCATCCAATTCTAGGAATAGGGATATCAAGCACTTGATTACCTATTCCTAGAAGGTTAGGAATTCGCCTTAGGTTTTACTTTCCTAGCTATTTCCTCTTTTCCCATATGTGTTATGGTCTTAACCTATGAAACAATCCCATCACTTTTATTATTATTATCACACTTCGGTCTCCAAGAAGGAATAGAACTCGAAGAACCCAGAGAATACCTAGCTGCTCCTTTGCTTTTTAATTGTCTCTCCACCTTCATAACCACATGTAGCATGTCCTCCAACTCCACCTAATATTGAAGTTCCACAATATTAGCTATCTCCCTATTCAAACCATTCAAAAACCTAGCCATTGTGGCTTCCCGATCCCTCCTCAAAATTCGTCTTAATCATAGCTATCTCTGACTCCTTATGGTAATCCTCCACACTCTCGAACCTTGACTAAGGCTTTAAAGTTTTGATAAAGATCCTTATAATAACAATAAGGTACATTCTTCCTCGTGATAGCCTTTAATTCGCCCCAAGTTTCAATAACCCTCTCATGATTCCTCCTTCTACTTGTTGGTAATTGATCCCACCATACAATTGCATAATCGCTTAACTCTATTATCGTTAGTTTTACCTTTTTCTCCTTCGAATAATTATGACAATCAAAGATCAATTTTAACTTCTTTTCCCACTCCAAATATACCTCAAGATCATTTCTAACTTGGAAGAAAGAATTTTCATCTTAATGCTACCCAAATTCCTATCAACCCTATCTCCACCAAAGTCTCTAGGATTCCTCTAAGCCCCCTTTCATGCCTATCTCCCCTATTCCTCTTCCTATCCACTTCGGCCTCCAATATTTGATCATTCTCATTAGCACTGTCCTCTTAATTCCCATCATCCGACTCAACTCTAGGATCACGCCTACCGTGCATCCTAACATTAGGAAACTTTTAGGTTGCCCCGTTTGTAAGTTAGTTATTACCTTATCTTGCTCATCCATTCTATCTCTAATTTCTCTGAAGATCAATTAACGCTATTGATCGAAATATTGAGTTTGCTTCTAAATTTCCAAATAAAATATTGGAAAAGAAGCAATTACAAAGATTTCTTGGAAGTCTCAATTATATTGCAGACTTCTATAAAAACCTTACTTATGATAGCAAGCCCTTCTATTTCCGGCTTAAAAAAAAAGAAGCCAAAAGCTTGGGATTAATACCCATGCTGAAGAAATAAGAAAAAAATAAAAAAACCTTAAATCAAAACAAATTCCTTGTTTAGCTTTGTCAAATCCAAACTATTTAAATTCTCTTCCCAATTTTTTACAAAGAGAATTTTTGCAGGGAAATGTTCAAACAACCAACGGATAGTGGAAGAGGAGGAAGTTCCTCTAGAGGAATGGGAAGGGGGCCTTAAATCAAGCAACCTCTGTTGGTTAAAAATATCTTCCTTAAAGGAAGAATCTGAATACTTAAATCAAGATCAAAGTTCAAGTATATTGCATGAGAGAGAAGGAGACTAGGAAATGGTTATACTACTTTCAAAAGGTGATTTCAGGTTAAAAACCATTCCATTTATTTTAACTGTTTTCCTAACTTTTCAGTATCGTTAACTTATAAGAATATTTTAGATGTTTTATCTCTATGAGGAAGTTAAATATAATAGTTCTCTGCAGAGCAAATATTCTACCCCTTCAATTCCCAGGTATATTCAACGAAGCAATCTATCCTTAAATTCCCCACACATCACATTCATCCTCTCAAAATTGTGTTGCATTGCCATGAAGAATTGATTATTCTCCTCCCTAGATGTAGATCTTTTCTTTTCCGACATCATGTGAACTAGAATAATATTTTCCTCACGTGTTTGCGATCGTGTATCATTCAATTTGGTTTTTCCCTCTAATATAATCTCATCACTCTGCCTTTTCTTCTCTCAATGCTTTCTTACAAGTGACTCAAGGAATTAATTTGATCTCAATCAGAAGAATTCACTCCTTGTGAAGCTCAAACAAAGAATTGCAGAAGGAAATTGACTCTAAAAGAAACTCAAGAAAAGAAGGAATTAAAACACCAATAAGAAATTCAAGAAAGTGTTTCTTGAATTCAATTCTTGCCTTTTCCACAACAATATTGTCTCCAAAGGATAGTTTGGAGGTTGAATTGAATTCTTGAATATTATGTTTGAAGAAAGGGGTTCTTGAAATTGATTTGGACACTTTTTTTGACACTAATGGTGCGTAAATTCAACAAAAAGGCCAAAAAATCGAAAAAGAATTGATTTGGGCTCTAATCTAATGCACAAATGTTTCTTGAATATTTTTGGTGTTTTTATTGGATTGAAAGACTCAAAAGATGAAGAAATCTAAGAGGACTCAAGAACACGACGAAGGTGAAGAATTAGAAAAAAAATTTCGGAAAGTAAAGATATAACCTTGGTTTTAGAGTTAAAGCTCTGATATGTAAACCCATATAGTAATAGTAGCTCCGAAACCCACACAAGATTAAATCACAACCTAAGAAAGATAAAATCTTAGTTTGAAGTTTGGCCCAATAATTTATTGAATAAAGTAACCAAAGTTATAAAGAAATTTGACCCCTTAATCACCAATACTTATAAACCTTGCTATGAAATTGTTGAACGTCACAAAAAATTAATCTTTGATAAGTTCAAAATTTAGTTCAATGAAGAACGAGAGAAAGCAACTCGCTTTGTAAGTCAATAATAATGTGTTACTTTTTTCTTTTTTACAGTGAAAATAATGAATCTATTTACAGGGAACCAATAAAAACTTAATTAAAATGGAATTATATCAAAAAAAAAAAATTAAAAGGATACCATAACAAGAGTTCTATAAAAAAAATAGACTTAATGGAAAAAACCGAGAAAAATTAACAAGAAAATGAACTATGTGACAGAATAGAACAACCAAAATTCCATTTATTTGTTTCGCGAATAGTACATGTGTCAGCAACCCCTTTTGTACTATCAATAGCATAGTTATCAGACTCGCTTCCAATTTTGTTTTCTTGATTCCAATGTATCTGCCGAGTTTTTGCCTTCATGCCCAAATGAAACTTGGTGTTTGGCTTGTTAACTTCAAACTCTTGGCCTTCGTAGCTTGAACAAGTAAATGCATGGCTTCATTGATCCTATTTGCTCGCAATCTCGTCATTGGTTTCTCTTCAAGTTAAGCCGATTCTTTGTAAGTTTGCTACTCTCCAAGGATTCTATAATATCCCTATTTAAATCATTCAAAAACCTAGCTATTGTGACTTCTATTATTATCACACTTCAGTCTCCAAGAAGGAATAGAACTCGAAGAGCCCGGAGAATACCTAGCAGCTCCTTTGCTTTTAATTGTCTCTCCACCTTCATAACCACAAGTAACATGTCCTCCAACTCCACATGATGTTGAAGTTCCACAACATTAGCTGTCTCCCTATTCAAACCATTCAAAAACCTAGCCATTGTGGCTTCCCTCCCTCCTCAAAATTCGTCGTAATCATAGCTATCTCTGACTCCTTGTGGGTAATCCTCCACACTCTCGAACCTTGACTAAGGCTTTAAAGTTTTGATAAAGATCCTTATAATAACGATAAAGTACAAATCTCTTCCTCGTGATAGCCTTTAATTCACCCCAAGTTTCAATAAGCCTCTCATGATTCCTCCTCCTACTTGTTGTTAATTAATCCCACCATACAATTGCAATATCTAAACTCTATTATCGTTAGTTTTATCTTTTTCTCCTTCAAATAATTATGATAATCAAAGATCAATTTTAACTTCTTTTCCCACTCCAAATATACCTCAAGATCATTTCCAACTTGGAAGAAAGAATTTTCATCTTAATGCTACCCAAATTCCTATCAACCCTATCTCCACCAAAGTCTCTAGGATTCCTCTAGGCCCTCTTTCATGCCTATCTCCTCTATTCCTCATCATATCCACTTCGGCCTCCAATATTTGACCATTCTCATTAGCACTGTCCTCTTCATTCCCATCATAATTCGATTCAACTCTAGGATCACGCTTGCCGTGCATCCTAACATTAGGAACACTTTTAGGCTTCCCCCTTTGTAAGTTAGTTTTCACCTTATCTTGCTAATCCATTCTATCTCTAATTTCTCTGAATACCACATTTATCCGTTCGAATTGTCGTTGCATGGACCTCATCACGAATGCTTGATTGTTTCCCTCTTCAGCTATTGATTCTTCTTTATCAAACATCCTAATAACTAGAATTTGTATGTCTCACGTGTTTGCACTCCTGTTTCATTCAATTTGGCTTTTTCCCTCTAATAATATCACCACTCTGGTCTTTTTCTCTCGATGCTTTCTTTCAAGTTCTCTGAGTAACTAATTTATCTCAATCAAAAATATCCCCTTGTGAGGTTCAAACCCGCAAGAACAAGGAATTTAAGAAGGATAATGACTAGAGAAAAAGACTCAAGAAAGAAATGAACGAAATAATTGAATGAAAACACAACCAAGAATTTCAAGAAAGTTTTTCTTGAAATCAATTCATATGCCTTTTCCACAACAAAATATCAACCAATGGATGAGTTAGGTATGATTTCTTGAAAGAAAACGTGCTTCAAGAATTTTCAAGAACGTGTTTCTTGAAATTGAATAAGCTTCTTTTTTGGCTTGGGTGCACTAAATTTAATGCGCAAAACAGTTCTTGAATGTTCTTCGCATTTGTTAATGTAAAAGATCGAAGAAGAAGATATGAAGAGTCACGAAAAATGATGGAGACTTGATAAAGAAGATGAAGACTCAACGAAGAAGATGAAAACATGCGGAAAAATAAAGATATAACCTTGATTTTAGAGCCAAAGTTCTGATACTGTATATGTGAACCCAAGTAGCAATAGTAACTCTGAAACTCACAAAAAATTGAATCACAATCCAGAGAAAGCTAAAATCCTAATTTGAAACTCGACCCGATAATTTATTGAATCAAGAAACCAAAATTTTAATCACAAAAATTATGAACCTTGCTTTAATTTAATCTCTCAATAATTTGTCAATTTACAATGAAAGAATGAGGCCATATATATCAAACAACTCATAAAAACCTAATGAAAAACGTAAAATATCAAGAAAATCAAACAAATATTGTTCTAAACGACAAAGAAAAAATTAAATCACCTTCAAATTTTGTACTGTGCTCACACTGTGTATTCTCTCGTCTGCGCCCTGTTCAACTAATTTGGCTACGGGTTAAAATTTTGCACCGCGTGCGCGAGCGACCAATTTTGCCTGCGTCCTAGCGCTAATTTTTGGCCACACTCCAGGCTTCACTTTTTCTAACTTAGTTTGAATTAAGTGTGCCCCGAACCCAAGCAGTTAGGAAAAAAGAGAGATAGCATGCAAAAATAAACATGGTCATTGTGGTCTCCCTATCCTCCTCAATTATATTGGTTATATCTATAGTTAATCCATTTAAAAATATGGTCATTGTGGTCTACCTATCCTCCTCATCATTATCCCAAATCTATCTATCTCTGTCTTCTTATGGTAATCATCTACACTCCTTGAAACTTGAGTAAAGCTATATAAATTTTGGTAAAGGTCTATATAGTAATGATTAGGTACAAATCTCTTCCTCATGGGAGCTTTCAATTCACCCGAATTTCTATAAGTATCAGTATCCCATGAGTTCTCCTCGATTTTTTCACCAATTGATCCCGTCGTATTATAACATAATCTGTAAATTATATCAATTCTAGCCTGACAATTTTTATGGGAATCAAAGATCAATTTCAACTTCTTCTCCCACTCCAAATAAATTTCAGGTTCATTTCTACCTTGGAAAATATTTTCATCTAAACTGAAGATAATCATGCAGGGCAAGCTAGCAAGGATCCTTTGTATGTTTTAGATGAACTGATTACAAGATCAAAAGCAAAGAAGATCAAAGAAGTTATACAAAGACTTATCAAGATAAAGAAATCAGATTTTGTCTTTTATGTTTTCTTATTACTATTCAATTATGTCTTTTATGTCAAATTGTTTAGTAAAGTTGTTCAAAATAGTAGCGGTGATAACATTTCAAATTATTTTCAAGATAACAATGAAGAAATTAGATCAAGATCAAGATCATGCATCTGCATCAGTATCAAATGATTTTAATTCAAATGATTCCAAATAGCTCAAATAGAAAAAAACTTCAAAATTGGACTATTCCAAAGAAAACAAAAGTTCTATCTATGAAACAGGGAAATTTGATTTTACTCAAAATTGTGTTATCAAAACCTTGGATTAATCTGTTCCCATTAAAAATCAAATTGTTTCTATCAATTTGTTTTCAAAAGAAACTATATAAGCTCATAGGAAAAAATTTAAATTTCTTCATGTTGGATTTGTCCAAATTGCAATCAAACCTTTGTTTTGACTTGGTCTAGACATTCCAATTCTTTTATCCTTAAGAGATAAAAGACTTTTAAGGATTGAACATTTATTATTATCCATGCTCGAGTCTAACCTCGAGAGTGGTTCAGTATTTTTGAAACAATTATCCAAATTTTTCAATCAGTATTCAAGATGGAGCTATTCTTAACGCACTTAATCTTCAAATTCATACTAAGAATTTTGATATTGATTATCGTTCAAAAACATTTGTTTTAATATATCGAATATATTACAAGCTTTTTGAATACTCAACTCAATATTAGAGCTCTTCGATCTTCCCCAATCTTTTGATTGAAGTGAATCCATTTCATTCAAATGCTATGATTCCCAAGCTTATTGCTTGGATTCTTCAATCTCATGGACTAGAATGGGATTTTGAAAATGCTCAAAACCAAGTTCCAGCCCCTATTAGGAGAAATCTTGATCAAATTATCTTTTTTCCCGATGGAAATGTCAAAGTTATTTTTG
>CAIGRP010051866.1:0-13566 GCA_903798385.1 Fraxinus cuspidata
AATGGGCCGGGTTCCAGTCCAACACCTTGGATTAGCCATAGCCGGCCAAGGCCAATCCATTTCTGTTGGTCACCAACAGTCGTGGATGAGTTTTTTATCTAACATGGTGATTTGAGAGTTTTCTAGTGGTGGTTGGTTTGATGGAACAATTGGATTTTTGTACAATTTGTTCTTTTCATTGGTTGCCTGATATTTATCAACCTTTGCTACATGTCTAATAATCAGAACAATTTTAACAAATCAATCAAATTCTGTGAGGTGGATCACTTAAGTCCACTTTGCACATGAGTATTTGTCTTGAGCACTTTAAAATAATTGTGCTAGTTGATGTGTATTATGAATCATAGATTAAATCCAACAATTGGATTCAATCTTGCGGTCAATTACTCTATTAGTCATGTCTCTTTCATAGTACAATATTTGAATTTGAATTCAAATAATTTTTTGGCTTTATAATTACAAGATTCCTTCACTTATTTCACTTGGACTTGACATAACAAAAGAGAGAAAGCATGGATAGGTAACCAAGTGGGAGAAGTTCAAATCTCCGGCAAAATTTTTGGTAGCTTCCGGCGGATTCATTTCTCAGTATATTCATTGTCATTCTCATGGATGACGGTACATGATTCGGTGTGACAAAAATCTGGGCTCAACGTCATAGACACTCCATTAGTAGTGTTGAAGAAAATTTGGATCTATTGTTTCGGTTTTATATTTTGAGAATTTATATTTCCGCATTGTAATTATAATAATCATTTGTTCACTACATTTTAAACTCTAATTTTTATTCTCAGAATTTAGTTAATTTTATGGATTGCAGAGAGTCAAAAGATTTTGCGACATTTCATTTCATCATTTTCAAATTGATTGGTTTTATATAGGGAAATCATTAATTCCAAATGTTAGACTAAAAAAAGAGTCACGAGTTTTTTAAAAAAAAAAGGATCTTTATTTTCCGATTTTCTGATATATTAGAAGCGGCATATAAGAGCAAGCACCAACTTTGAATTTGCACTTGCCAAATATTAAAAGTTCAGAATAAATTTGTACAACAAATTTCGTAAATACTCTAATAAATATAATTTAACTTTGCAGCAAATGAGGAAATAGTTTAGAAAGATCACATAATCTGAAAGATCTGCTACCTCATGACATAGAAACGAATAAAAATCACTAACTGCATGCTTATTAGAGCTACAATGGTTATATAAATGCCTACTTATTACCATAGAAAGATCTACCTGTTGTTGCCTGTAAATGCTATTTAAAATCAAAATGTTTTGGTCATAAAAGGAGAGACGTCGGATGATGTGAAGGTGCTCTCAGAAGTACTTGTCCATTTGTAGTCAGCATCCGGGAGCATTACTGATTTTGCATTGAGAAGCCTTACTCCTTTGAATGTTGTTTCTACAGATGTCGAAAGCGTTTGAGACATTTTAATACCCTCCAACTCCATAGCTACTTCTTTCATAGTTGGCCTGTTTTTCCCATTCAAATTTAAGCATCTTTGAGCAACTTTTGCAACAGCGGTCAATTCTTCTTTTTTACCTTGCTCTAAAACTTGGGCGTCAAGAATTGTTTCAAGATCGTTTCTTTCCATGCACAACAAAAATCTAGTAGCTAAACTCCTTTCCTCTTCTGTTATGTCTGAAGATATTGGTCTTTTTCCCGTCAAAAGCTCGACAAGAACCACTCCAAAGCTATATACATCACTCTTCTCTGTAAATTGACTTGACTGGAAGTACTCAGGATCAAGATATCCAAATGTCCCTTTCACTAGGGTAGTTAGATGAGTTTTATCCACTTCAATTGATCTTGAAGTTCCAAAATCTGAAACTTTTGCTACATACTTTTCATCCAAAAGTATGTTGCTAGACTTGATGTCTCTGTGATAGATTGGAACGGAAGTTGCATAGTGGAGATGGGCAAGTGCTCCTGCTACTTCTACTGCAATTTTCAAGCGCAAGTTCCATGAAAATGGGAACTCGGTACTATCATCATGGATAAGATTGAAAAGGGTTCCATTTGAAATGAACTCATAAACTAGCAAAGGAACTTCTGTTTCTAAACAACATCCCAATAGCTTTACTACATTCCTCTGATTGATTTCTGAGAGTATGACAACCTCGTTAATGAACTGCTCCACTTGGTTTTCATCTACCAACTTAGATTTCTTTACTGCTACAAGTTTTCCATCAGATAACATACCTTTATAAACTGTCCCTTGCCCTCCTTGGCCAAGTATTCGGCTTTCATTGAAGAGATCAGTGGCCATATCCAAGTCTTTAGCAGTAAAAAGTCTTGTTTTCTCAAGTATATCTTCATGTTTTGATATTTGTTGCTGCAATAAAAGGCCACCATTTCGTTTGAAAAAAATTTCTTTCTGCTTTTTGTTCTTCCTCTTTTTTAGAAATTTGAGCAACCAATAACAAGCCAATAATAGTAGTAGAAATCCCATTCCTGCACCCAAGCTTGCCCCTGAAGTTTTAAAACATGATATTTACATGATTAACAATTTTCTCGTAGTTTTAATTAAATCAACATTAATGCTAAATATTTCAATTAATATAGAAGTTTTTATATATGGATAACTATATCCTAATAGGTATGACCAAAAAGTACATATCAATCTGTCTGAAAAGTCATGACGTAATTAGGCCTCCGTTTGAAAAAAATTATAAATCAGTTCACATTTCAATAGATCCACTAGTACTATCCACCACAAATGTCTGTATTTATTAATTAAATCGTTTATAAATTCTTCTAATACGGAGGCTAACATGAAGATAATGTTTATATATATATATACACACACGCGTGATTAATCATTTTGCAATATGTTATCCAAACATAGAATTTGATGGATTTGGAGTCTCTCCCTCTGGAGAGAAGCACTAAACCCCACTTAAAATGAAGATTTAACATGCATAAAAATTAATTGAAAATTACCTATTGCCACTTTGCTATTGGATCCTGGCATCCGAATACAACCAGTACCTTCTTTCCTTCCATCGCCATAATAACCATTGGGACATGAACAAATATAGGATCCTGGTGTATTGACGCATCTCCCATTTGAGTGGCATGGAGAAGGAGAATTATGGCATTCATTAATATCTGGCACCATATCAAGCATCGCAACAAACGATTGTTAGATTGATTACACTGAGCACAATAAATACGATTTTAATTAAATAATAGTAACAGTAAAACCGACCAAGGCATCCAGGGCTAAGGTAAGGGGTGCCATCGTATCCTTCCCTGCACTTACAATGATATCCTTGAACACCAGCACCAGAATCAACACAATAACTATTCTCTTTGCATGCATAACTACTAGAATTCCGCATTTCGGAGCAATTTTGGGATCCAATCTTCCAGTCCAAGACTAATGGTATATCCGTTAATGCTGGATACTTATTTAGAAATGTTGAATCATTGAGGTCAGATAAACGGAAAGTGAAACCATTTATGTTCATCATTCCAAGGGATAGAAAGCTGCATGAGAAAAGTTTGCGACGCTGCCAATTATTCTCCATGTTGATTAGGCGAATCATCATAAATTTTTTACCTTTGGAAATGGAGGTCTGGCAACAGCCATTGCCAGGACAAGATCCGGTACCACCAGAAACTTCCCTGCTCTCACAGTAGGGCGCACAAGAAGTACCGGCACCGTAGGAAGCTGTCATATTTGAATCGCTGGATAAATGTTGTCCAATAGCCAAGTCATCACAGCCAAAGACTGTGAGTTGATTTGCATCAGACAAAGTATATGGACTATTAGCAAAGTAGTCTATTTCTAACGAAACATACTCTCCCAAGGTTTTTCTGGCATAACATGCCACAATCTGCTGTTGCCTCCAGTTTTTAACATAAATTTTAGTTTCTGAAATATTTACAACCTCAAAGGGAGAAGCAGCACGGGGAAGGTAGGCCTTTGGAGGGTTGTAAGTAGTATTGCAGTAAATATCAAAGTCTGAGCTCATAGAACAATTCGACCCAATTCCAACGCCGAATGGATATGGAACTTGTAGGTTTCCACATGTACTTTCGCAGCCAGGCTTAGGGGAGGTGGCAGCATTTGAGGGGAATGCTACCGCCAGTGAAAGCAAGCAGATCATATGCAGGAACATTTTAAGCTCAGATAGGCTATATGAAATCAAGACATCTGAGTAAATGATCAAATAATAAAAAAAAAATTAGCTACACCTACGCCAACTATTCTTTGACAGGCTTGTACTTTTTCTTTGATAAACAGGATTGTGTTTATCAAAATTTGGAAAATTTGTGATTCGAACATGCACATATATCAGATTAAAACTTGGAATATTCAAAATTGGAAAACGCGTAATTCAAACTTTGACATGGCACCTACTTTGACTAAGTTCATTTTTATTTTATTTATTTTTGCGTATATTGTACCGTAAATTCACTTTTCTGCAACGTAATGGTAATTGATACACCAATCAGATTGCAAATCAAATTATGGAGAGTAATCTAGGAATGGATTTATTTAATTGTTTGTATATACACTTAACACACCCAACTACAGTAATATCTAATTTCCAAAACTATATCAAAGATTTCATCCAAATTTCTATCATAATTTTGGGTTTACTGCACTTTTTGAATATGTCCAAGGATCGAGATGCAGCCAATAAAATTTAGAGGTCTGTTAAATTTATATGATGAGAGAGACATATATGACATAGGATTCCCTTAGATAATACTGTTTTTTTCTAAATGAAAGGATAGAACCCTCCAAAACCCACCACCACCATTCATGGCCGCTGCCATTCGAATTCAGAGAAGAGTGATTCAGGCAACGAGTTCCGGTGAGTCCTTCATCTCGGTTCTCCGATATAACCTCCACGGTAGCTAAATCCAAGCAATATGTTGCCAAGTATTTGAAGCAATCCGATAGCTACCACCGCACTTGCCGCCGTCACCTTTTACCACCACCAACCTGGCGCCCCCACCACCTCCTATTTTGACCGGTAGGGACCACAACCCCATTTCAAATATGAAATCAGATCTGAAAACAAAATCTTAAATCAAATTGAAATCAGTTCCACAATCTCAAATTTTGTTTTTGTTTTTGATTTTGCATTTTGACTTTTTAAATTGGTTTTTGTGGTGGGTGTGAGGATTTGACTTTGGGATGCGATCGCGTAGGTGTTGATTCTAGGCCATATTGGGCTTGGCCGAGGCCCAGAACAGATCGTTATGCGGATTATAGGCCCAAAGCACATGGCCCGACTCTACGGGCCTTTAAGTTCCAAACTTCCAATACGTTTTAAGTGTGTTTTTATTACTTGCTGTTTAAATTTGTTAAATTATCACGTTCATAAATAGTTTATGTAAAGAAATATATAATTATAATGTAGAACCAAAAAAATTAGTTTGGATTAAAACATGAAAATTTATTCAGTAAGGTCACACTATTATTCACATCATAATTGTGCATTGAGTTGCCCACGAAAAGTCGAGTAATATAAAAAAAATTGAACGAGGATAGTTTGGATTATTTAATTTTCACTTCATCGCTAGATGACTTATCTTAGTCATGAGGGAATAGGAAACTCATCTTTATAACTCGATCTATTCAACGGCTCGCGGAGTATGATTAACATTCAAACTTAAAAATGGAATGATCCTATATCCACGTGGTATTAAATCATGAGACACGATCATTTTTACTCTACATAAGTAGGATGCTTCCGTAGAGAAATTCAACGTGACAACTTAAATTTTGATCGAGCATTTATTAAGTCACAACCAGTGAGCAAGGTGTGGCACCTTGTTCTAAAGTCGTAGTGTCAACTATCAAAATCTTATCAAAACTAAAGTCGCCATTACAATTTCTCATTTGAACATTTTAATCCTCAATTCGTAACTTCTAAATTTTGTTAATTTGGCGTAAGAAATAGTGTGATTTGGTTATATGTATACAAATAACGGTGTCATATAGTTAACTTTTTAGTCAAGTGAAGTGATCATTAGTGTAACAGTTAAAAACTTAAGTGACTATTATTGTAAGAAAGTACAGATTGACCATCAACCTTTATTTTTTGGTGCCATCATCCCTAACCGTTGAATAGATATTCAACGTAAGCCGCAACAACCTTTGGATGGAATCTATCCAAAAATCTGTTAACCATGTGTTAAATAGCACATCCTCAACTTTCACCATGCATCACATTTCTAAAATGCATTTATTAGAATTTTTTTTTTTTTTTTTACATCTTTTTCAATCAAATGAACTGAAATAAATATAATGCTATAAAAGGGGGTCGAAAAAGTAATAAAAAAAACTATAGGTGATGATGGCCGATTTGAGCATGGAATTCACAAAAAGGTCTTAATCTTTTTGTTTACGCTAGAGCAATTCTTAATGGCCTTTTCACCACATACTCGAGAGCATTCTCTCTTAATTCAAGGCATGGACCAATAATTAGTAGGCGCGTGCAGAATGCCTACATCTACCTGCACTATTTCTCAATAAATTTAAGATCGAGTCTCTAGATATTTTTTAAAAGAGACGTATGATTGGAGTCCTTGCTATCATACCTACATCTACCTACACTCTTTCTCAATAAATTTAAGATCGAGTCTCTAGATATTTTTTAAAAGAGACGTATGATTCGAGTCCTTGCTATCATACCTCGAGAGAAAAAGAATACTAAAGTGCGCCATATATCCGCAACTGTGACACTTTTCTTGGTGATGATATCTAAACCTTTTCTCAGGGGTCCGGGACCATCAACCTGGCATCACTTCTTTGTTTCTGGAGACATATTAGGATGGTTTCTCCTTGTTATCAAGAAACACATGTGAACCGAATTGAATGGGGAAAAATTATTAAGGTTATATGATGATGTTTTTTTCTCGAGCTTGACTTGACATTATTTATGTAAAGGTGAGTAAAGTTACGTTTTTTAAGTTTAATTGAGGCAAGTCAATATATATTTGTGTTTTTTCTAATACTGTGTTTGGAAAAAATGGAAAATCTTTTTCAGTACACGACGCTAAATATGTACATGAAGTTGAGTTATGACATTAAACACGACGATGAATGAATTATTATTTGTTTCACCTTTTTGTTCATTTCAACACCACACAAGCTTAAAGGGTGTGTAAATGTGTGACTAAGTTCAGAGCATCTCCAATGGTGGTACAAATTGGATATAAATTAATATCTCAAAAATTACTTTTGCATCCTCATTTACATTTTGGTGGATCTAAAATCAAATTTTGCTCCAATTGAAAGATCTAAATTCACTTTTTGCTTCTTGTGAATGTAAAAAGTATGTGAAATTATATTTTTTTTGACATTTTTTGTCGAAAAATGTAATTTACATTTCCTTTGCATCTCTATATCAGAGAGGTTTTCGACTACTTCGGAGATCTAAATTACAATTTAGATATATTTTGCACCACAATTGGATATGCTCTTAAATGTTACTTATTTTGACATGCGTACAAAAATATACTACTAACTTTTAAAGTTGCTTTTAAGCTTAGTCAAACTTAGCTTGATGGGATGCCATACTTCTTTATAAACAATTCAACGCAAGAATGAATGAATTGAACATGGAATTCAGGGCTTCATAGCTTTTTCAGCTCATACTCGATTATCCTTCTATGAATATGTCCACTAATCAATATCTGCTTGCAGGCTCATAATATATTTTTCCTTAATACTAATCATTTCTACACAATCCAGTCTACTAGTAAATTGTGACGCTGAAGCTCTAAATTTAAATGAATAAATGGGTTTTTTTTTTTTTTCACACTAGACAAGTTTAACGACGACAAAAAAAAAGTTAAAATTTTGTTTACAAAACATGTTAAGGTTTAAAATGAACAGTTTCACAGCGTGGGAAGGTGGCAGCTTGGCTTCTGATTTTCAAACTCATTTTCAATCGCACATTCATACAATAAAATATATTGCACTTAAATTCAAAACTATTTCTAATTTGTAACTACGTATTCTCCAAAAAAAATCATTATTCCAACACTTATTTTCCCCAAAGAAACTCGCTTTAATGGAAGACAAACATAGGGTAATTTAGCTACTGCTCTGAGCAGGTATATGCCTTTCTGTATCTGTCTGTCTCTGGTAGTTATTCAGTGGGAAACTGAAAAATGTGCCTTTTCTAAAGCATGTTCAGAAGGTGGGGTACCCCAGTTAGAAGCTATGATGTTGTGTTTGAAAAGTGAAATGACAAAGAATTGATGGTGGATACCCCATTGGTATTTTTTATGTTACCTTTTTTCACGAGGTCTTGGGTACGCATATAACAAGGTTTGTGATGGTATGCTGTAACCCATCTTTTTGTTTTTTTATCTGAATTTTGTAAGTGCACCATCATTTGGTAGCCTCTATTGTTTACTTTCGTCCATCTTATCAGTCACATTCGAACAATTTCATGGGTACATCTTAACTTATGATCTAGAGTGGACTTGTTATTGGCTGGGATTCTTGCTAATCCATCTTTTTATTTTTTTTTATCTGGATTTTGTAAGAATACCATCATTTGGTAGCCTCTACTGTTTACTTTCGTCCACCTTATCAGTCACATTTGAATAATTTCGTGGGTACATCTTAACTTATGATCTAGAGTGGACTTGTTATTGGCTGGGATTCTTGCGCAGAAAGGCGGACAGTAGCAATGTTTCTTAGTCTCATGTGGGACTTATTGGTGATTATAGTTACCAAAGTAACATTAAGAGAGTACAAAATTTAAGTAGAATCATATGATAGTGTCACAAGATTTTGTTTATATGAATTTAGGAGCTTTTCTTTGGAGGCAGAATAGTTATCACAAATTTCATGACATGTGAAAGACAATACTGTTAAGTCAAGTCACTTTCTGAGGAACATAACTTACCTTGAATATGCAAAATCTCAAAAGACATTGATAAAATATGGTCCCATTTGGTTTCAATTTAAAAGGGTTTTTAAAAAAAGAGATTTATATTTTACTTACAAGAAATAATGCGTTTTAAATATATATTTGAGTAATCGGTAACTATAATCACTTGTAGATTTAGATAAAGAGATAATAGAATGACATAATGAACTGGTAAAGATATTATGAAATATTTTTCATCATTTCATTTAAACTTATTTTTAAGAATAATCAAATGTTAAAACTAACATTTAATAGTTTGAATAAATTAATAAACAGTTAATTTAAATGTGAAAAAAAAATTAATTAGTAAATTCAATTTATTTGTAGCTTAGCCAGATATTGACACAAGTCTCTCACACCTCTTTATGGTCTACTCCCATCACCTCTACTGTCCTGCAAGCAAAGAAGACACTCTATATCATTATCGGACATTGGAAAAAGGAAATATTGGCATCGTGATCACTACTCGAGTAGTCCTCAACTTTTATTAGATTTCTACAATCAATTGCCGGCAACGAGAACCTTTTTTTTTTCTTTGTTAAACTGTTATCATTTTGAATTCGTAAGCACTACTCTAAGTTATGGGGGAAAAAAATTCATATAGTTGGATATGCAGATGAGGGCTTAACAGAGATTTGGATGTTTTTATTAGACTGATTGTGAAACTATGTAAAATGTTTAGCATTAACGTGTTCATTTTTAAAGGTTAGACAATGATATGGGCACCCAAAGAAAAGCATGCTATATTGCTATTTGTTTAGGACCCCACTCGTAAGTCCACCACTCCATGCCTTCTACATGATAACAATATATATATACACAATACATACGTTCTGCAGTCTCCATGTTTACCAGTTCTTCACTCCCTTCACGGTTTTAAGAATATCAAAAGCAAAGGCAATGGCTATGGTTATCTTGTTCCTAATTTTAGGTTGTTTTGCTGAGGTTGAGTCTCTGTTGTCTCATCCTGACAAGATTACTAAGTTGCCTGGACAACCCACGTTGCAATTTCAACAATTTTCAGGTTACGTTACCGTTGATGACAGAAAACAAAGAGCCCTATTTTACTATTTTGTTGAGGCAGAAAAGGACCCTTCTTCAAAGCCTCTGGTCTTATGGTTGAATGGAGGTACGCACATTTCACTTGCTTCATTAGATTTATGGGCATGTTTGCTTGCTAAGTATTACTGCACATAATTAGACAGTACAATATCTGAAATTGTTACTTATTTTTCTTCTTTAATGCTGTCGAGTACGTCCACCTTAAAAATTTACCATAAGGGTATCATATTTTTTTGTTGTAGGACCCGGCTGCTCCTCTATTGGAGTTGGGGCATTTTCTGAAAATGGACCTTTAAGACCAAATGGACATGTTCTTGATCGAAATGAGTATAGCTGGAACAGAGGTAAGAAGAGTTCTGTACATGTATAAGGTGGTCTGAGTATTTTAGCAGAAATCTAATGATCTTTTAATCTGGTATTATGTTGTAGAAGCAAATATTTTGTATTTGGATACACCAATAGGAGTTGGGTTCTCTTATTCAACTAATACCTCAGAATATGGGACTGTGAATGATGAGATCACCGGTATGTATCCCTGATTTATAATGCCAGTTTTTGCTGTTCAGTAAGGCCTCTCCTTGCATGAAAATATAAACGACATAAATTTATCTCGTATAGAACAACTTATACCATATGATCCAAAAGTGTGCAGCCAGGCACTCAGTAAAATTTTGAGTCTCTTAAGTCATCTAAAAGGTTAACAGCGCTAAGAAAGTCTTGATTTCATGTTTCATGGTCCCAAGTTTATGAAAAACTGTGCATGTGCTAGGCACTCGATGAAGATAAAAATCCATACTACACGTGACAGTTTAAAACTTTTAGACAAGTTGGTTCATAATCTTATGTTATTTTCGGCAATCTCGAGACTCCAATTAAATTTTGTTCAGTCCATTCTTCCTAACGCTGGATTTCCATTTGACTTCAAAGCCAGGGATAATATTATTTTCTTGCGACGGTGGTTCCTCAAATATTCCCACTATGCTCATAGTCCCTTGTTTATAACTGGGGAAAGTTACGCTGGTATCTTCGTCTACAACCTTAACATTATTATACCTTTGTATGACAGTATTAGATGCTTGTGAGTTTCGTTTCGATTCATTTTGTTTTATGAACTCCAGGTCACTATATACCTCAACTTGCCAAGCTAATGATCAAGTTCAATAAAAAGAAAAAGGTGTTCAATCTAAAAGGAATAGCAGTAAGTATTCATTGGTGTTATTTTTTGCTTTTTTAGGATTTGCCTTCCCTTTCTTCGGGTTAGAAAGACAGGTGTGCAAATTATTAAGCACTTTCAGCTTAAGTAAATTTTGCAATTTGAGTGCTTTACCTTAAACCATCTCATTTGTTAAAAAACATGCAAATGTATTATTCAATCTTATGGAAAGGACTACAGAGAGTATAATATAAATTGTAAAATGCGAAACTATAAAACTCGGGAAAAAAAAAAAAAAAAAACTAAACTACCGCTAAGAAAGACACCTAAATTACATTAATATGGTGTTAGTGTAAAGCAACTATAGTTTGCCAGGAATAAGTGATATGATCACTAGTGTACAAATTCATACAATATGCTCTATTCTGAGTTCATTATATTAAACCGCCTCATTTAAAAGCTTACACTGTTAGGGAGAAGACATATAAATTATTTAAATTTTATCTTCAGTAGACACCTATGTGAGATTCAATATATTTTTTCGACCAAAACACTTACTCGTGCATAATTTTCATAAATAGATGGTAGCACACATGTTAAACACCTCATGCTTAAGTTGTCAGAGATAAGACACTTTTGTAACTTGTTCAATTTTGATATTCGACATGTTGGATTCTATCAACTAGAGAAACAGATAAGTAGTAGAAGCTTAAGGGTTGTTGGTGGGGGCTCAAGAGTTTTCCCAATTGATATTGTTTTTGATGAAGTGTGTTAATCTTTTGCAGCTGGGCAATCCACTTCTAGATTTTGCCACTGATTTAAATTCAAGGGCTGAGTACTTCTGGTCTCATGGGTTGATATCAGATTCAACCTACAATATATTCACTTCCAAGTGTAATTATTCTCAATACGTTAGAGAATTCTACAGAGATAATGTTTCACCTGTTTGTTCAAGGGCCATGAGCCAAGTGAACAGAGAAACTAGTAGATTCGTAGACAAATATGATGTTACTTTGGATGTCTGCATCCCGTCTGTGCTTTCCCAATCCAAATTTATAGCTCCACAAGTAAGTTGTTCGACCAAATTACTTCACATGCTTTATTTCTTAAATTAGTTCGTTGGAATTCATTATGCTAATTTCTTGTAATCGCCAGAAAAATGCTGAGAGGATAGACGTATGTGTTGAAGACGAGATTATAAATTATTTGAACCGAAAAGATGTACAGAAAGCTCTCCATGCTAGGCTTGTTGGAGTCCACAGATGGGATGTTTGCAGCAAGTAATATTTCCTCATCCTTAATCCTGCAAATGCAATGCTTCTATCCAAGTACAGTTGAAGATAATTAAGAAAACATATTCATTAAAACAACTGAATTTCATAGTCATCTACAAATCCTTCAACTATCTAATTGTTGTGGCAATATTGACTGGTAGTACTAATGACTGAAAGAAGTCTATTATATAGTTTGTTTTAACGAACTTCGATGAGCCGAACATTTTTCTTGTATTGCAGCATTTTGGGCTATGATATGCTCAACTTAGAGATTCCTACAATCTCTATAGTAGGATCCCTAGTCAAGGAAGGAATCCCAGTATTAATCTACAGGTATAAACATAATTACCCGTCACTCGCATTTTGTGATTTCATCAACTTCAACAGTAAGTTTCTGTTGATATCAAAGCAATTGTAAAATCTTGCTAACAGTGGGGATCAAGATTCTGTTATTCCGTTGACTGGAAGCCGAACCTTGGTTCATGCACTGGCTAAAGAACTTGGACTGAACACAACTGTACCATATAGAGTTTGGTTCGAAGGCAAGCAGGTAAAATCATGTGAGTTTTCGTATCAGTATTAATCTACATGCAATCTTCAGCTGCATATATGAACCTGTATTTGATTTACATATTCTAATGAGTACAGGTTGGTGGATGGACTCAAGTTTATGGTAATATTCTGTCATTTGCCACCATCAGAGGGGCTTCTCATGAAGCTCCTTTCTCAAAGCCAGAGAGATCACTTGTTTTATTCAAGTCATTTCTAGAAGGAATACCTCTACCAGATGCCACTTTTCTGCGCTGAGTAGCTAGTTTCTTATTACTCAATAGGCCAATTCTCGCACATAAGAGCCATTGAAAGCCGAATTGCCAAAAAACGACGACTACCCAAGAACACTCTCTGGCAAGGCCTTACCAACACTTTTCCACTTTTTCTGTAGTTCAAAAGAACAACATCTGACCTATGTTGTGGATGTTCTGTTTAAGTTTTTCTGTCAAACAATTGCACACACAAAAGTGGAAACAGTAAAAAGGATATTAGACATGCTTTAAAACAATACTAATATACTCCAATACAAGTAACCCAATGCTTTATAAGTTGTACTCACATGGTCTTTCTGTAATATATTTATTTCGGGTAATTAGCGCATAACGTC
>CAIGRP010051885.1:0-35489 GCA_903798385.1 Fraxinus cuspidata
ATTTTTCATCTCCAGCCTTCACAACTGCATATATATATATGATCTTAATTGTAGTGTTTTGGATGAATTACAATTCAAGAAATAGAAGTCGAATCGCAACAGGACTCTATCCAGATACTATTGTCGCTTGAGCAATAGCGTCGTAGTGAGCAAGCGACACAGGCAACACTCAAGCGCTACCTCCAGACTCTTGGACACTGAGTTTCGAGTCAAATTTGTTGTTTTCTTTCGTCATGGGCACTGTGCTCCTAGTGCTTGGGTACTCTATCTCTGTCTAAAACTCCAAAACCGAGTTTTCAACTTATCCTAAGTCCTCTAAACAAAGTCTCAATTTTTGATGAAATTTGATCATCTTTCAAATCGGACTTTCAAACCAGTAAGTATTTAGATTCCTTTTATCAACTAAACATCAAATCTTATTAAACCAAACATCAATTTCCAATAGAATTTGGGTTACACAACAATTTTAAAAAAATTTATTCTACATACTCATTTTTAACTACACATTCACACAATAAATGTTCTATACATAAACCCAAATTTTTTCTATTTTTTAATCACACAATCTTCAAACATTCACTAATTCAAAACTTTATTTTTGCCAAATAATGGCCATCAAAGCAGGGACTTATTTTATCGGTTAATTTTCATAACTGAATCTTGAATGGGTGCTATATTTTTTCTAGAGTGTAATTTTTTTTATAAGTAGATAATAATCTTCTATGAATTTTATTATTATTATTATTATTTTAAATATTAGCTAAAAAAAAAAAACCTTTATTCTCTCCTAACTCCACACTTGGTTAGACCTAACCTCCAAATTGCAAGAACAAAAGTCAAATTTAGTGCTTTGAAGTGCCGAATTGAAGGATCATCGCATAATGGATAAAAGATAATAGATTGATTTTTCTGAATGCTTACATTGGGAAGGTTTAGTAGCTCAATCGGCAAATTTATGAAATCCATCATCCTAGTTCCTACTAAGAAATAAACATGTGAATACGTTACATATATAATTATATTTATGTACATTACTTATTTTATACTTCAGAATAATTGAATTTTGAAAATGGCTTAAACGATAACAATTATTAAAAATTTCAATTTTCTGTTCCTTCACAATTTGACCTGTTAACCCAACCTGACCATGATATCGAGGCAAAAGACTTTCATACAAAAACTCTAATTCATGTATTTATGGAGAGCACTACTTTTCATCATTCCTGCACGAGTTATATTAATTAGCAAGCAAGGTAATGCAAAGTCCAAATAATTAAAAGTTGTTTAGGTTTTCTGAAAAATTCTAAAAATATTGATAATAGAAAATATGTACATATTTTGAGAAACAGCAAAATGATATCTTTTTAAATTATATTTTAGCTAATCTAATTATATGTAACTAAAATATTAATTTTAATTCTAATTAATTTAATTAATTCCTTTTCTACTTTTTGGACTTTTAAATTAGTTACTTTTCTATTGCTTGGACTATGTTTTTTACTTAAAATTTTATAAAGCAACTAAATTATAAAAAACAAAAGTAAATTCTTTTCACCAACAACTCTACCCAAAGCAAAACCAGTCATCTACAACCACCACTACTATCTCCACCAATGTCACTATTTGACGACGTGTCTACAACCCTTCTCAAATCCATGTCATTCATAACAAAAAAATATAATATAATATAATCATTTCTACTGCCAATCCATCCACATTAAATCAAACACGGACTAAATTAAGAAATAATATATTTTTTTTTTTTTTCTGAACGAAGATCTTGAATCAATCTTGGTGGAAATTGCCTAAAGCAAATGTACAGTGCAACCTTTAGGTGCTTTTAGAGTCCATCATTTTCTTGTGGTGTTTCTTGCTGCTTCTTTTTTTAATGTAGTGGGGCCAAATATGTCATGAAAACCGTGAGGTCATCTTAAATTGCGACAATCATGGTGTAAAATTAAAAATTAATAAAAAATTCAAGTAAAAATTGATAATTAATTTTAATATCAAATTTCATACTACTCACAACTTTTTAACTACACATTTTATTAATTTTTATCTAAATTCACTAAAAATTTGTTTTAATTTACACTGAATAAGGGCTTAAAGAATATGTGAGAATGTCAACGTACTTTAAAAACTTTTGCCTTCTTGTGAAGACCCGATTTTTTTCTTTCATATTTTTTCCATATCCCCCCTTGCCTCCCCTTCTGTCCATCCAACCAGGCATATAAATGTTGAATATGTAATGCTTATAATGCCTCATTTTTGGAATCGTTAAAAAAATTAATAAAATTATATATAATAATTGATGTTAATCATATATTTTTATAGAATTCAAAAATTTTCAACAACATATTTCATCAATTTTTATCGCATTGATTATAATGCAGTAGGACAAATATGTTGTTGAATTCGCCATCTCAATTGTGTATTGGTTGTGGAGTGGATTGGTCTTGAGAACCCCGATTGGTGAATAAGATTTATTTGTTCATTTTGAAAAGATTTGAGACTCATGATGAAATCTTCTTTTTCTTTTTTATTTATTTAAATGAGGAACAATTTTTTACAGGGCCAAAATGATGAAGGGATGAATTTTGATACATTTTTAAAATATTAAGAATGTCTGGTGCCAAAAAAGGTTGATGATAGATTATAACAATTTGTAAAGATTAGAGATAAAAAGTGACAAATCCTAAATATAAAGTCGGATGTTTGAGAAACATTAGTTTACCATTTGCCCTTATATTTTTAAACAATTTGTAATAGTATTATATAATTTCATTTCACGGTATTGAATTTTTAAAATTTATGAAAAGTCTATCGTATTACCTTCAATATTTCATATAATTGTATAACTTAACCACTTTTATGTAAAAAAAAAAAGGTAGAAAATATAATAATTCCCACAGCTATTCAAAATATATAATAGTGTTATATTATAATTCTTTAATTAAAAATGTATGTTCACTCAAATTTCCCATAATTTATTTTAGTTACATATAAAATATAGGAATAATTGCAATCACAATCCCAAATTTTTCAAATTTTATAACTTCATATTCCATTTGTTGTAGTCACGGTTCAAAACATTTCATTCTCGTGCGACGAAAGGCCATAAGAATGATTTCCATCGATGTGTTTGTTAGTTGATCATAAAATTGACTTTGACTACATTTTTAACAATTTGTAAAAGGTCAAAATAGTAAATTTATATTTTTCACATAAAACAAATAATATATCGAAATCAAAAAGAAAAAGAAAAGAAATAAAAAAAAGGTTCATCTTCTTTCCCCATCCCCAACCAAATCAAACTAAAAGCTACCGGTCATCGTTTACAACCACCACCCGCATACTGCCTGTCACGTAGAAATAAGTGAAGTAAAAGTAATATACCTCCTCCTCCTAATGATAAATAAAATCTACACAAATAACAAGCCGTCTCCCAAAAAAGGTAATCCAATTCCCCTTCATTTCAATGGAAAATAACCCATCATTTTACATAGTATGAAATAGGAACAAACCAACTTTAATATATATATATATATATAAGATTCAAAAACTTTAAAATGTATATATTAACATAAAATTTATCATATTCTACTGAATAATCAAATTCATTACAAAACAAACTTGTTTTTTAGTGTACTATTTTGAAAAACAGTTTTTCATAATGACATATAAAATGAGTTTTCAAGCCTCAAAACTGAAAATTGAAAATGAATTCAAAATTTAAAATTGAAGCGCAAATTAAACAGGATCTAAAATACTGGTATTGAAACCTAAGACATTTTTGAAATAGAATTTACCAAACACTTAATCAATTCTTTACTTAAGCCTCATTTGGTTTAATTAAAAAATGAAAAATGTAAGTGAAATTTAAAAATTAATTTTAATCATACATGGGATCCATGATATTTACCAAAATTTCAACATGTATTTTATCAACTTTTATTAAAACATAACAAAACTAAACATGAGTCATTAGGATTGAATTGACGTATGTAACTTTTTTTATTTACATTAAATCTCTTAAGCTTAGCCAAACATGGCCCAGTCATCGGGTCGTGGATAAAGAAGGTCGAGTTAATTGTTTCAATAATCACCCAACTTATAGATGGTCACGAGTTACTAACTAAATTTCAAAGTGCTTCACAATACTCACTAAACTCTGTCGTTTGTACTCCATCTATCACTCTAAAAATTTCATTACCATAAAGCTACGTGGTTAACGAAAATCTCACGCGACAAGTACGATCGTTAAAAAAATTACAATTCAGTCAAACCATTGTTTCCGTATCATCCAACTAACACTTGGTCAAGTTTACTTATCAAACTTTAAAATACTTCTCAATGATTATTCATCTTTATGATGTTGAACTCCATCACTCATCCGCCATATTTTGTTCCCTTCATTGCTAATGTATCGCTCGAAAATTCCATGTGACAAGTTACAATTGTTAAAAAAATTATAACTCAATCAAACTATCAACTTGCCAAAATCATTATATATGAAATGCGACTTTCACAACCCCATAAAACTTCTTTAAAACCCAATAAAGCGTCCTCAATCTCAACTTTAAAAAACTCTAGCCCTAGCCCCCCAATTCACTTATCTTATCCATGTACAGTTAAATTGTGTAATATGACAGAGTCGATTGTTGAAAAGGATGCAAGAAACTACTATTTATAAAGCCCTATCCCCTAATTGTACCATATGCTTGACATTTCTCTAATCCCAATCTTCTATTTTTCCAGGAGTGTATCCAACTATTCGAAGAAGAAAATGTCATCGAACTATAGTCAAATTGATGAACGAAGATCAACAAACACGAACACAGTCCAGAAGGTATTCCAGTCACACACCAATCATCAGTGCTCGATGACATTTCCTTCATCAAATAGTTGAATCCACGCTTGCAAAAATGAAAGATTGAGATGAGAGCGAAGTCAAAAAGATGGTATAATTGAGGGATATGGCTCTAGAAGTAATAGCTTCTCTCATCTTTCTTAACAATCGATTTTCTATTATTATACAATTTAGTTGTACGCGGATAATATAGTGAATTTGGGGTTAGGATTTTTAAGGACTGAAATTGGGGACGCTTCATTGGGTTTCTAAAAAGTTTATGAGATTGTGGAAGTTGCGTTTCATATATGATGATTTTAATTAGTTGATGGTTTACTTGAGTTATATAATTTTTTAAGGTAGCAATTACATTCAATCAGATTTTGTAAGATTAAATTTAAAAAATGTGATCTAATGTTTATTTATACTAAAATTAGATATTAAAATTAATTATTATAAATCAATATATTAATATTAATAATAATATTATAAATTAATTTATATACACACACCGTACCCTATCTACCACATTCAAACCCTAAAATCATTCTCTCTCTTCTCTTCTCTCCTCCCCTCTCCATTCTCTCTTCAACAACCGCTCTCTAACCTTTGACCGTCGTCGTCGTTGGGATGCTGCTGTAGCAACCCCACTTGATGTGAACGTCGCAGAGCGATTTCGTCCTGTCCTTCCAGTTCATTGGTGATGGTGGTTCTACGGGTGGTTGGTGCAGGTGATGGTGGATCGGCGGCAACAGTGATATGGTTTTGGTAGTTGGAGTGGTGGTGGTGGCGGTGGTTTTCCATATTTTGGTGTTGTTGGAAGGTTGAAGTGGTTTTTCTTGGTGCTGCAGGTTCAAGTGAATGTGCTATTGAGCGTGATGGATCTAGTGGTAGTGGTGGTAGTAGGGGCTCTATGCGCAATTCAGTAATTCATAGTAATTGGAGATTGTTGATGGAGTGAAGCTAGGGACCTTTGTAGTGGAGAGACCCTTTGGCTAGCTGTTGGTGCGGTTGTTGGTTGCGGTGATGGTGGTGGTACAGGTGGTGGTAGATTCGACAATCGTGGTGTGAAGTGTTGGTACCATTATGGTTTCTTGTTAACAAGTCTGTAAAGAAGTTTTGGTTGGAAATGGTGGTTGTGGTGGTGGTTGGAAATGGTGGTGACGACGACGATGGTCAAGGCGGCAACGACGGCAATAAGGTGATGGGGATTGTGGGGGTGTTTGGCGATTTTAGATCTGATTTGTTGGTGGTGATGGTTGTGGTGGTGAAAGTGACAGTTCTGATGATGTTGTGAAGATGGTCGTGGTCACAAATGGTGGTACTGTTGAGGTGGTGTTGATGGGATGGGTGGAGGTGGCGACAATTATTTGGTTGATTGAAATCAATAAATTAGTTAATGTGTATCTAATAAATAATATGTGACAAATTAAATAGATAACTTGTTACTAATAAATACCGCGTGATCTAAAAAATTGTAAAGTTGTTACCAATAATTTGATAAGTTTTGATCGAAAATTAATTTGTGATTAACTAATTAGATATTTTGTGACCATAAAAAAAAAATTGTGATTTGAAAATTTGTGATTTGTGATTAATGAATAATATGTAACCTATTAATTTGATAAATATGTGATCTATGCATAAATTGTGACCTATAAATTTTTTGATTTGTGAATAATTTGTGATCTATAAAAAATTTTATTGTGACCAAAAAAGAATTTGTGATCAAATTACATAAAATTGTCACTTTAATATATTTAATTAATAGAATATATGTTTGATTAATTACTTTATAAATAAAATTTTAAAAAATTTGATTTTTGAAGTTTTAAACCTTGTTTCTTAGTTTTGAAATGTGTCGTACTTAATTTCTTATATATAAATTTTTCCTCTTTTCTTAACTATTGTAACTTATCACTTGGAATTTTCGTGCAATAAATTAGTAATGAAGGGAACGAAATTTGGCGGATGATGGTTAAGTGCAATATCTCAAAGATGAGTGACTATTAAAAATTATTTTGAAATTTGATGAGTTAACTATGATCAAATATAAGTTGAATATGTAATAAAATAATAATTTGGCTGAGTTTTTACCCTTTTTAATAATCGTACTTTTCAAGTGTGATTTCTGTTAATCACGTCAACGAAAGTTGAAGAAGTTTTGAGCAGGGTAAACCATGATCATGATATAGGCCACACGTTTTTTGTTAAAATAATATTAAACGTAATTTCAAAAAAAATTCTTCTTTTTTAATTACACATTGTTCAAGATTTTACTTTTCCAAAATTTAAAACTTCAAATAATGGGGCGAAACGAGGGCTAAGTTTAGTCACTGTTTGGCCCCATTATATGAAAATTTATTTTTTTTCTAATTTCTTATCAGCTACAAATTTTTCAATAAAATAATATTATACGTATATCTAAAAAAAAATTCATTCCATTTAACTACACATTCTTCGATTAAATCTGTAATAGTGGAGGACAAACAAGGGCTCATCGAATGTTGAAATATTTGACTACAAGAAGGTCGGATGGTTGATAAATCTGAAAAATCCATCTCTTGCCGGAGGATTCGAAAATGGAAAAGGCAAAAGAATTTCTTGAAAAATTTGCAACAACGGAAGGATTAGATCGCGTATCACGACTCAATTTCCCTCCTCACAAACCCCATATAGATTCAAGCTTCTACGAGTATTTCGTCCTCAGAGGCATCCGAGTCGACCAAGTCCAACCCGGTTCCATCACTTGCTCTTTCGAAGTGCCCCATCGCCTCACTGTAAGTAAATCTCTACGTATTATGTTTTTTTACTGTCTTGATTGTAACTTGGTTAATGAAACGAAGTTAGAGATTGCGCATGAAGTTTGTCCGAATTTGATTCAATTTGCAGATTAAGAATGCCAATTTAGATAGTTAACTTTAAAAAAAATAAAAAAAAAATCGGTATAGTGTTCTTTTCTCCAAATTTGATTTGATTTCGCTGAATAGGAATGAGAACTGAGCAAATGAATCTAATACAATATTTAAGGTAATGTTTATTGAAAATTGGTTTTATTTGCAGAACAGGAATGGGAAATTAGCCATAAAAAACTGATTCTAGACTTCTTCTTTTACATAGAAAGATTGATTTGATTTTGCAGAATAGGAATGGTAATTGAGCAAATGAAACAATGATAATGATTTTAATGTGTTTATTGAAATTTGATTTGATTAGCAGAAGAGGAATGGAAACTTAGCCATTGAAGTTAAACCACTGATTCATGATTTTGTTTCTCAATATTTCATTTGAATTTGCAATATAGGACTTGTTTATCGAGATTTGGTTGATTTTGCAGAATAAGGATGGGAACTTAGTTCCAGGCGCTATTGCCACTTTGGTTGATGAATTAGGAGCTGCAGTGATCCACGTTGAGGGACAACCTATGGATGTTTCAATAGACATGTCAATAAATTACATTTCCACTGCAAAGATGGGAGTAAGCTTTAGATCCTATCTCCATCTTTTTGTCTATTCATGGATGCTGCTAGTTTCATTAGTGTAACTTTATTTTTTGGGGTTAAGTATTTTAAATGGATACTTGTCACAAATTTTATGAATTGGCACGAAACTGTAGGAGTCACTGCTTTTGTAGGAGTTTCAACTTCCATTTCATTTTCTATGGCGTATGAGCCAGAGATTTTTTGACCTTCTTACAGTTTATTTTCAGTGTGAAAAAAATTGGTTAGTACATTTTGTTTTCTTAATGGAAGATGCAAGACTATACCTGACCATGGAAGGTGGAAAAATCTTTCATGTTTCTGTTTCCCCTCTCAGTTGAGTAAATTTTGCAAGAAATTTCCCTTTCAGCACAAACGAACGAGCTATTTAGAATGCATTACCTGAAAAACTTGCTTGATACATTGTTGACGAGGACAGAGGATTGCATTAGGTTTATAAACTATTCTACTGACGTATAATATTACTAATGCTGCTCCTCATTGAATTGAATTTTTTATTGAGTTTTACTAAAGTAGGAATCACATGAACATGTTGGTTAGTGGACGTTTTCCTAATCTGATGGATTATGATTATTTATTACTGATTCACTATGGTCATGATTGCTTAAGGCACTTGACAAATAACAATGTATCCTTTTGCTTATTAGTCATTGCAATATGCAAAATATTGAAAAAGGTTGAAGTTGGACGTCATGGGATATATTCGTGCACCTGTGTATTCCACCTTTTAGCTTCACATTTCTTGTTTTTGGATACTATAACATGAGGCAGCCAACTATTTGTCAATGCTGCCGTTGTTGCATAGATACAAACCAGATTGCATTTTCATATAGTAATTGCTTGTGCATCTAACTTGTTTTCGTGAGCAAGCTGGTGATTTTTGTCAGAACTATAATCATAGGGTAGTTTACAAACACCACGTCCGTGCTTAGGGTCCGGTAATATTGAAGATCAACTAATGGAGTCACATTTGTTTTTAAGCCTAAGGTTGGCCTTTTTTTAGGTTGCAATCTTCAAATATTTCTGTACAAAAAACAATTCAGGTATGGCGAAGTATTACTAGACCAGTAGACCTTATATATAGTGTCACTGGGTTATCATTGATGGCAAATAACATTATTCTTTACCAAATTATTGGATGCAAACCCTACACGTTATATGTCAAATAATCAATGCTGCTATAACATGTAGCAAGCGATGATATTTCCCTATAATGACAGGACAATAGTGAAAAAAATAACCCATATAGGTCGGTTTTGAGCCTGGGATTGTGTGAAGACCTCACAATATGATTGGTATCACCGATTGGAGATTGATAGATAGGCTTAAAGAAGAAAAAATTGTCACGTTGAGTGTTACCTTTGTAACTACTTGATCGAGGCTCTATATAAAGTTGTCTTACTAGTTTTATGGTTGTATTGGCAGGATGAACTAGAGATCACCTCAAGAGTCTTAGGTCGGAAAGGTAACTATTCTGGAACAAATGTTCTTATAAGAAACAAAGCAAATGGGGAGGTGGTTGCTGAAGGGAGGCATTCATTGTTCAGTAAACCTGCAAGCAAAATGTAGTGTATAAAGTCTGTTACTCTTAATATTTAGAAGGCACCGCGCTTAGTTTCATCTTAATTGCTTTCTTGTCTTAATTATATAATTTTATGCTTATAAGAGAATTGATATATCCTTATTATATGCTTAATATAATGTTTGGCTAAGCTTATAAGCATGTTAAAAGAATCTCATATTGATTAATATGAGCTGCATGCTCAAGTTATTATGCTTATTTATTGGGAAAATTAAAGTAGGGTTCTAAGTCCTCAATCTATTTAAGTATGTAAATCATGATACACACGTGACCAAAATCGTCAATGTGGATGTTAAAATTGTATTCGAATTTCAACCACTCAAAGCTAGAGGGCAAATCATAAAACTACCGACTTTTTTCTCCAATTAAATGAAAGTACTTGTGATTTTATCGTCTACATCCACCATTTTCATCACGTGGAAACAATATTCATTGTTGGTCTCTAAGTTCTAGTAAATTAGGATTGTAAGTTGAAAGTTTAAAATAAAATTTTATCTCTTTATATATATTTTGATAGGGGGCATCAATTTGAAAAAATAAAAATGAAAACCAACAAAAATATTTCAAAATAATTTCAAATAGTTATACCAGTGATTTTGAATAGGGAAATATGTAATAATTATATAGTGAGATTTTTGAAGTTACCGTTTCAAAAATCAAATTTAAAATTTGTTTATACAAAAATGTAATGATAATTCAATATTAATAATAATATTATAAAATAAAATTAATTTATATGCCCACCCACCAACCCTACCTTCATCCACCCCACCAAATTTCATGCCAAATCCTAATTTCTTTATGCTCTCCTCTCTCTATATCTCTTTACCACATCCTATCACTGGAGGTACCGTTGAAGCGGGTTTAGCTGCTTATGGCCTCGTCGGCTTGGCACTCATGACGTCGTCATAGTGGCATCGCTCTGAGAGCAGCCATTGTGATAAAGACGCTGCTGCAGATGCACGATGCCCAGTAGCTCGATGTTGGGATGTCGCTGCAGATGTGCGATGCCAGGACGTCATTGCAAATCTTCAATAGTCGCTTTTGAAAGTAGCGACTGTGATAATGTCGAGACACTGCTGTCGCCACTCGATTTCGAGACTCCGAAGCTACGATAATTTTGGATCTGATTTTTCAGTGGTGTTTGGGAAGTGGTGGTTGTGATGTTTTGCGGTGGTGAGGTGATGGTGACGTTGGCGGTGCTGATAAGGTGGTAGTGGTGGTGGTAGTGGTGGTGGTCAGGTGGCGACCTATAATTTTGGATCTGATTTTTTTATGGTATTTGGATGGTAATGGTCGTTATGTCAGCTGTGCTGGTAAGGTGATGGTCGACAGCGACAATAATGGTCGTGGGGGTGGTGCAATGGTTGTGGGTGGGATGAAGTAGGGTAGGGTAAGGTAGGATAGGGATGATTGTGACTAATTATGGTTGATTGTTGCCAATAAATCGGTTAATTTGTAACTAATAAATAATATGTGACTTAATCACAAATCATAATTTATTAAGATGTGATCGAGAAATAACTCGTGACTAATTAATTTAATTTTTTGGGACCGTGAAATAAGTTGTGATTTATAAAATTTGTGATTTTTAATGATAAATAAATTGTGACATATAAAATTATTTATTTGTGATCGAGGAATAATTTGTGGCCAGTTAATTTGATAATTTGTGATCGAGAAATAACTCCTGATTAATTAATTTAATACTTTGTGACAATGACATAAGTTGTGATTTTTAATCGATAAATAAATTGTGACATATAATTTATTTTATTTATAATCGAGAAATAATTTGTGGCTAGTTAATTTGATAATTTGTGATTAAATTGTATAGAATTGTAATATCAATATATCTAATTTGTGATCATTTTTGAAGATTTAAAACTTATTTCTTAATTTTGAAGTTGTATATTGTAATCCTCTTTATTATGAAATTTTCTCAAGGGAAATTTAAGTTCATGTTTGGCTCTATTTCTCTAAACTCATTTTTTTTTTCAAACTAATTCTTGATCATGCATTCTTTCAATAAAATAATTTTACACATGAATTCGTAATTTTTACTTCTTTCTACAAGTTATTCAAAATAATCACTTTTCACAAAATATATTCTTAAAAAATTTCTATCGAATAGGGGCTAAAATTTAGTTAAAAAAAATTCTTGGTAAATCCAAGTTATTGCCCCTCTTGGCTCCTATTATTTGGTATTATAATTTTTGGAATAATATTTTTTTGGAGAATGAGTGGTTCAAAAAGAAGAAATTTTTTTAATTTACGTGCAATATTATTTTATTAAATAATACGCGATTAAAAAAAAGAGAAAATATATATTATAATTTTAACGGGATCAAATAGGGCGCAAGTGGTTCCCATAGGTGGGAGGTCGTGTGAATCTAGAATAATTCCAATTCTAAACATTTTCTTCGTCATGATGTGATGTGTTTCGCTGGAACCAAAGGCTGCTTTTGCCAATAAGAAATTGATTTTTTTTAAGCACAAAATGACTAGACAAAAGCAACCAACAAATTTGTTATGGATTTTATCGGAGAAAGTTAAAGGATAACGATTTCATTATCAAGTAGAGTGATGAGCCAAACTTCAGTCCCAGAGTAGGTTGATCAATTCGCAGAAAACTATAAAAATTCCAAAACGAAGATTTTAATCCTAACAAAAAGTTTACAGGCAGCAGCATTCGCGATAAATTGAAGTATACTTTTTGATAAAGGTATTATCGGAGTCGAAATTCGCACAAATCAAGCTGGAATTGAGAAGAAATTACAGAGTAATCGGCGGCCATGAATGCTCCTAACGCTCTCAGTCGACACCATAGCACAAACCCAATTCCAATCCTCCAAAACCCTAAATCCTACGAAACCCACAATTTTTCTAACGTTAAATTACCTTGTAAAATCTTCACAAACTCCTTTAGAACTTTCTGTTCTCTGAATAATCGTTTCACAGCAAAATTCCCGTATAAAACTCGGTATTTTGAATCGAATCGATTGAGGGCTTCATCAAATGATGCTCAATCTATCGCGGGCGGTTCTTCTTTTGGTGACCAAAATGATGTACGAGAGCCCAGTTTGTTGGAATTTATTACTTCAGAGAGAGTCAAAGTGGTGGCAATGCTTGCATTAGCTTTGGCATTGTGTAATGCTGACCGTGTTGTCATGTCCGTGGCTATAGTGCCGCTTTCACTATCTCATGGTTGGCGTCAATCTTTTGCAGGCGTCGTTCAGGTAAAAGCCTCCTCCCCGTTTCGATTTGAATTAGTGTTTTATTCAACTTTTCCTCTGGTATGAAATAGAAATGTACACGGAATTGTTAGATGTCTTTGCTGCTCAATTTACCGTATGGAACTGAATTTCTAATTATTGTGTTTTATAATGAGCTATCTGCATTGAATACTCATCTTTATGCGAAGCTTGTGGAAGCATCTGGGATGAATTACCGTGTTAAAGGTTTGCTGCACATGCAAGCCTAGTACAAATGCTTTCATGTGTCTTCTCTTAAAAAAGGGAAATACATTACTATAGTTGTTGTGCACTATTACTCATTAGAAAAGAAGAATTACGCAGTTGCAAGTAAGTATTGAAGTTAGGTAATGTTTTTCATTAGCTAGTTACATGATATTATAATGAACCTCAGTTAGTAGTATGGGGGTGGGAACTCTTTCATGTAATATATATAAAAATTAATAGACAGTTTCTAAGAATTTTTCCGAAAGTTCACTATTGATGTGCCTGTGGATAGTTACATGTATAATATGGATTCTACATCTTGAATTTGGGCCCAGAATAGGGAATTGTTTTTAACATCGCTTTTCAAAATGTTTCCAAATGACTCATCTTACCAAATTATTACACCTGCCACCTGAAGCGCATCATCAGTGCACAGAACCTAACTTGTGGGGTAGTTCTCGTGTATGGCAAGTAGCACCATCAGGATATGGCGCGTCAAAGATTGTGACTCTCAGCTGAGCCGTGGTATAGAAATCAGTGGTTCAAGCACTATGGTCCCTGTTCTCTTCACCTACTGGCCACGATGGAAAATGCCTCTTGCATGAAGCGCTGTTTCTTAAGTTGGAGTTGTATGGAGGAGAACTGGGATTCGGATACAACGCTATTGTGCAGTTTTTCTAGGCGATATATAGAAATAGACGCAAATTTGAGGCTATAGAAAATACTTTGCAGCACTATAACATTTTTATGGATTCAAGTATTTACCTGTGGGTTATCTATCTTTCACCAACTTCTAGTAGAATGCATATAATTTAGAGAACTAATAATTATTCTTTTGTAAATGGGTGGCATCCTCTTGGCACCATGTAAGAATAAATATATCAGAATGGGAATAAATTCAATATTGAGCTTTTATGAAAATTTGAAGCATATACATATATACAGCATAAAGATATATACTACGTCCTTACTTTTCACCTGTAGTTTTGGGTAACTATGACTGCCTATGATTGGGGTAAATTTCATTAATGGTAGTCATCTTTTCTCTGGGGATACATGATATCACCTATAGCTGGAGGGACACTGGTGGACTATTATAGTGGTAAGGTAGTCATGGCGTGGGGAGTGGCTTTGTGGTCTTTGGCCACCTTCCTTACTCCTTGGGCTGCAGAAACATCTGTTTTGGCACTGCTTGCCATGAGAATGTTGCTCGGCATAGCAGAAGGTGTAGCGCTTCCTTGTATGAACAATATGATAGCGAGGTACCAAGCTTTAAAATCCCTCAAATGTGATTTTTCTTTTTCACATCATTTTATCATTCAGGATGCAAGGAATGTTGGCAAACCTAAATCCAAAAGGTTTAATCTATTTAAATTTTTTACAGATGGTTTCCTCAAACAGAACGCGCAAGGGTTGTAGGACTTGCAATGGCTGGATTTCAGCTTGGAAGTGCTATTGGACTTACACTTTCTCCAATCCTCATGTCACAGGGTGGTCTGTCTGGACCATTTGTAATATTTGGATTATGTGGCTTTCTCTGGGTGTTAGTTTGGGTATCTGCAACCTCGAGCACTCCTGAACTAAGTCCTCAAATATCAGTATATGAGTTGAGGTACATACAGAACAAGGTGGCTGTAACCTCTCTCTCGAAGAATGAAAAGAAAACAAGAGAAGTCATTCCTCCATTTAGGCGATTGCTCTCTAAGCTTCCAACTTGGTCTCTAATTGTTGCAAATTCCATGCACAGTTGGGTAATACATCCCCTCATCATTTAGCTTATTATGCAAGATTTTCTATTAATATTTTTCAAATATATCTCATGTATTCCTTTTTTAACTTCTTACTGTCAGTATTTATCAGAATCCACTCATGTACAACTTATTGCCCATTATTTTTCTGGCAAGATTATTTTGTAGAAGATAATTTCATATTTATCTTGTTTCATGCAGGGATTTTTTGTTATACTTTCATGGATGCCTATTTACTTTAAAACGGTTAGTTACGTTATATAAGTGTAATTACTTATCCAGATTCCAATTAATCGTTTACTAGGATGAAAGATAAATTGGAGGATGTTTGTCTTTTGTAGATATATCATGTTGACCTCAGAGAAGCTGCATGGTTTAGTGCTGTTCCATGGAGCGTGATGGCTGTAGTAGGCTACTTTGCTGGGTTTTGGTCAGACATGATGATTCAGAGAGGCATAAGTGTTACTTTGACTCGCAAAATTATGCAGGTGTGACTTTGTTCTCCTTTGTTTGTATATTTGCTGTACTGGCATTCATGTTTTCACTGTTATAAGATTTTCTAGGTGACATGATTGCGAACCAAACCCCCCCCCCCCCCACNCCCCCCCCCCCCCCACCCCAAAAGTCTTGTCCCCCCATTGCTCTTGGAAAGTGGAGAGAAAAAAAGAAAGAAGTTGGGGGGAGGTGGTTTTTCAAACATTCAATGAACCTCATGATCATCAACTCTTTGTTCTGAAATTTAATCCAACTCAAAGAGCCTATTTTTCCTCCTCTTCATAAAATGGTAGCATCTCTGTAATTTAGCGCAGCCGCAAAAATTACGTGTGAATTGTTAATAAATATAAACTTAATCTTTATGACACAAGATAAAAAACATCACTGAGCATATCTTCGGTCGCATTTGTAAAAGGGTTGGTTAGCCCGAAAAGAGGGCTGTTAACTGGCCCGAGTGCCCACCAATTCTTTTCTATTCTTTTCCTTCTTTTAACGCTCTGGATTATAGCAAAAAGAAAAATACAAAAAATAAATAAAACCCATAGTCCCAAAGGAGAGTTGCTTATCTTTGCTGACTTGGAATTTGGAAAAGGTCCTAATATCTTTTCTGGAAGTTAATTCGAGCTTGGAGCAAAAGAAAAATATCAGGTGGACAAATTTTTTTTGTCGTTTGGCTAATCAGATTCATTATAATATACATGTACGATAGTTAGCTTTATGCAAATCTAAATCACTGTTTCTTGTGTTCTAAGATTAATATCATTGACACATGGAACAAATTTGGTTCCTGAAAATTTGTATGAGCTGTTGGAGATTAGTAATATACAACTGTGTTGATTGTAATTGGAAGGAATAATATGCTATTTCATAGTAGTTCAGCTTGCATGGTAGCTTTTTTGATTATTGAAATTTAGAGTAATCTAATTTTTATCCCACTCCTTTATAATATAGATTCTCACAATCATAGGCTACTTTTAATATGTTCCTAGATAATGGGTGACATAGGAACGTAACAATTTGACAGCAAACAATTGAAGACGATGGCTAGAGAATTTATGGCTGGAGAAAATCAAGTTATGTCATATATTCCAGGGGTACCTATTACAATGGATAAGCCTCTTTATATGGTGCAAAGAAGCTAAAATCAAAAGAGTATTTAATAAACAAGAACTTTATAGAACTATTAAAACTAATCTAATCTAATCTAAACAATCATAATTTGAATTGAACTCTATTTTAAAATCCTATCTAAATTCTATCTCTATCTCCATCAATGGGTAGTTATCATTTGATTTACTTATCTTTTTTGATAAGTGATCACCATCACCCCAGTGCTTGTATATGTTCAATCCTATACTTATTTATTTATTTATTTTTGATAAGTGATCATTCTTTGACCTGTTTCTTTTCTATAAATATGATATGCATCTGATATTATATCTTTATATTTTGTTGGCAGTCTATCGGATTTATCGGGCCTGGCATTGCTCTCATTGGTTTAACGACAGCAAAAAGTCCATTACTGGCATCTGCTTGGCTTACTGTAGCTGTTGGATTGAAAGCATTTAGTCACTGCGGCTTCCTTGTGAACCTTCAGGTTAACATACCCTGTACAATATTATTACTCATTTCGGTAATATTGGGCAATTATAATTTATCTGTCATATTCTTCTGTGCCCAGGAGATTGCCCCACAGTACTCTGGTGTTCTACATGGTAATTTCTCTATCTTTTCTGCTTAATGATTTGTACTCATTGAGGCTTAACCTTGCGATAAAGCATTGGATCTACGTCTACTGAGTACAGTTCACTGCTATATAAATATAAATGTGGATCCGTCATCAAGAACATCTACCATCGTTGATACAGTGGAAAGATCAGAAACAAAAAGTGAAGAACAAGGAGAAGGGGTTGACCCTAAAAGGAAAAAAATTTCCTGGACTTGCCGGATTCTTGTGTTAAAATTTTTGAAATGAGTAATTGTTTTTACTGCTCAAAATTGGAAATAAATTACTTGCAACAGTTACTTTTGAAATAAGTAACTATTTTTTACTTGAACAATAAGTTATCCAAATATATTGCACGGAAATTTTCTAAGAAGTAACTTTTATTGATTTTTTAGATCAATTTTGCTACACATGTGACACACAATTTTACTATTGAAAACATACAATGACCTTGATTTTGCCACCTATTCAAATGTCATCCAAGTTGTAAATAAATAATGTACAAGTAGCATATTTGTTTTTAGATTAGCCAAACATGCTCACTTCTTTCCCAGTGTTCTATGCCACACTCTGTGCACCCAGTGGGTGGGGACGGGATTGGGGGAAAGAATAAGCCAACGTCACTCTTTTTTACGTCCTTATGAAGTAGGCCTGGTCATTTTTCGTATTCTGACATTTCTTTACATGCATATAGACACCTATTGGCAAAACCTTTTATAAGATTAGGCAGGATGATCTGTTTCATCCAGCGGCAACTTAATTGGCAGATACAATTTGTTTGTGAACAATAGCCCTAGATCATGTTTGGTACATACTGCCTGACAAGACTGCAATATTTGCTATAATAAACAAAATTTTAGCTTCTTTTCTTGTGTAATATTGTCGTGTGCTTTCCAATCCCTTTTACCGAGCATTTTATAAGTGAACTAGTTTGTCATGCTTAAGCTGTTTTGGTGACACAATTGATCTTTTTCCAATCAACATATAGGTATTTCGAATACTGCCGGCTCATTCGCTGCTATGGTGGGAACAGTTGGTGCTGGTTTCTTCGTCGAACTAGTGGGTTCTTTCAAGGGATTTTTGTTGCTGACAGCATTCCTGTATATCTCTGCTGCTTTATTCTGGAATCTCTTCTCTACTGGTGAGAGGGTCAATTTTGATGAAACTACTTAGTTTTCCTCAAATCTGATGATTTCGGTCCAATCGCGGTCAAGGTTGTGGGGAAATTATATTTGCATATATTTAGAAGGGCCGTAGAAATAATTGTGGTATGTTCCTTTAGATAGATTTTCGTCATCCAAAAAAAGTGTAAATAGAGAACTTCCCAGAACCCAAACAGAAGAAAATAAAAGATTTTGGATGCATTGTGCACTCAATGGCATGTGATATTAGTTACATTAATTTCAGCAAGTCTTATAGCTATAATCCATTTCTCATTTGATTTTTGTGCGTTAGTATTACAGATAAGCCAAAAGTTGGGTCATTCAAAATTTCTTATTCACGAGAGCTAATAAAATGTTAGGGAAATGCTACTTATAGACCAGGTTTGATACCACGGTGAGGGGGTCTGTACAAGAGGGTGTCAAACCCGATGTACCCTTAGCGTTTCCCAGTATGTTAAGAATCCTATATAATACAGACTTTTAGAAAGAAGCTCGGGGGATCACGACTAGAATGCTCTTTCTTTCTTTGAGCTAAACAAGACAATAGGATAGGTTTTGTTAGATGTCTCTATCCATTAATTATGTCATATTTTTACCAATTCAGTGTATCAAATATGTTCTTAAACAATATAAAACTGAATTTTTATTTAACATTTTGTCTACAATCTTATTCAGCCCATGTTTTGTGTAGATTAAAATCAGATTTTAAATAGATTTTGATAAAAATAAATGAAATGTGTGGTTGAAAAGTCGTGGACTCTATAAAATGTGTGGTTAAAATTAATTGTTAACTTTGATTTAAGATTTTAATTTGATTAATCTACACCAAGTAGGGAATTGTCTATTCTTACTGCTTTTGCCGAGGTTTAGCTTTATTTCTTGAAACATATAATACTTGCTAGTGGCACTGTGTTTTCATAACGATGCATGAAAGAATGTACATCACAAGGCGTGTTTAGTATGCAGTCTTGGACAAAATTGTACATTTGGAGGAAGTTTTCAATTTTACAAGTATTGTACAGTATTATCTGATGTTCAAATTATATGCCATCATGAGTACTGTTCTGAAAACTAAATGGATTGAATTATGCCATAATTTAGATGAGTGTTTTAAGCATTCAAGTAGAATTATGAGTTCTTTTTTAATTATTGTGTCTAACATAATCTTCGAAGTTGGTACCTAGTTAAATTTGTTATGGATAAATCGCTAATTCTATATTACCCAAACCAAAAATAACACGAAAAGAGAGAACCTAAAGCAAATATGAACACAGAATTTAAATTGTTTCTTATGTAATCGTGATGAGAAATAGAAATAGGGAAGAGAGAGGAGAGAAAATAGAGAAGAATTTGGGGGGAAGAGATAGTCAATGTTCAATCAATAATCAAGTTTTTTTTTTCTTTTTTTAAACAAATGAAATATTTCTTCCCATTTATAGGAAAAATAAATTAAAATTAAATGAAATTTAATCAATTAAAATGAAAATATTAAAATTAATTTAATCGAAACAAACATAAATTAAATTAAACTCGATTTTTTTAAAAAAATCATATATTTATTCCTATTTGCATTTTCATCGGTTTCAATCTCATTGGGAGAGTTACATCCATGCAATACCATTGTAGAATTGCACTTGTTCCATGGACTAATGCCTCTCTCTCTCTCAACTACACAATAAAGAGACTCATCTTGATCCTTTATATAGGAGGAAATTTTAAGACGACTTAATACATTCAACAAAGATGGTTAATTAGTGAGTGATGCAAATTTAGATGGCAATGCAAATTATAATAGATATCGAAACACATTGATCATTGATAAATTTTCTTCACAATTGCTTCTCATTTCCCTACTTTAGAAAGAGTGATAAGACCTTTATGAAGAAAAGGACCTTAAAGGCTATAAATGTTTATACTAGTGTATATAAACCTAAAAGACTTCGTTAGCTAAAAGTGTTCGATAAATGTTTTAGCCAAAAATGGTTCCCAACATTACCAGAATTGGTGTTTGTAATGTCTCCCCAAATGAGTTTGTACACAACTTATTCATTTCTTTATTATAAAGTGATTTAGCCTGTGTTTGAGCATTTTTTTTTAAATATAAATTTTGTAATAGTGATTTTTTGGAGTGATTTAGCCCGTGTTTCTTCTTCTTCTTCTTCTTTTGAGATTAATATTGTAATAATGATTTTTTGAAGGATGTGTAGTTAAAAAGCAGGAAAATTTGTTTAAGTTACGTGCAAAATTATTTTATTGTGAAAATGTATGATTAAAAATAAATTTGAAAAAAAAAAAAAAACTAATTTTTGAGAATGGGGCTCCAAGAGGCGATTACTATAGTATAGAAATAAAAAATGTTATGAGTTCAAATCTCGTATTCTCAAGTTTTCATTAAAAATATCCTGCAAAATAGCGTGTTGAATTGAAGAGAAGTTCTCTAAGATCTTAAACTAATATTGTGTTTGGCACTTCAGATTATAACACAAGGAATTTAGTAACAAATTATAATAGATAGTATCAATTGTTATATTTTTTTCTTATTCGCGCTAAATTTATCGCCTTGCTCCTTTTACGTGGTAGGGCTTATAGCGCAATTGTGGTTTTTTGAATAAAAAAATCAATAAATATTATTTACCTAATCCATCATAATACTATTTACGTTCATTGTAATTTATTATAATTTTTTTTATAGGGTATGATTCAGTACGGCAAACACAAATCAAACTATATAGTACTAAACAATAATAAAAATGAATTAAAATCTCATTTATTGTATAATCTAATGTTAGGTGCTAAACATATTTAAATATGGTATGTTTGGTACCGTCAATTTTTTGTTCGTTATAATGTTCATCGAGTATTTAATAAGTTCGAGATAGTTTAATAACTATTTATTTTTGTTTCGAATGAATATTTTAGATATTTAATATATATATATTTAATTTGTCTTCTGTTTTTGATTCATTACAAGTCCGTGAAAATTGACAGTATAAAAAGTTGACACGTTACACTAAAAATGATGGATCCGAAGAAGGTGATCACATGAAGTGTCCCCTCTTGGCGCCAGCTCATCCGTTTACGCGCACTCACACACTTATTTTATGAAATATTGCACCGTTGGTCACAAATCTATTGGATAATGTTATTTATTACCTCTACTACGAGACCGGTAGGCTCACTTAACATTGTTCAATAAGGTCAGAATGCATTTTTAACATTGCTCAAACTTATTGCTTCATATTAAGCGAGTCATTTAACAATAAATAAATTGATTTCAACATGTTATAGTTGCTTAATAATTTTTTTGTAAAATCAAAGAAGTTGGTGGCAATAAGCTTCTTGGTTTGGATAAAAATTAAATTTTTAACAGATTTGATAAAATTGATGAAATATTTGTTGAAATGTTGATAAAATTTGTGAATTTCAATTTAGCCCCATTTGACAGTCATTATTTGAGTAAAATAGAGTTTTGAATAACGATTTTTTGAAAAATGTGTGGTTATAATGTAAGAAAAATATTGTGTTTACGTACAAAAATTTTTATTGTATGAATATATGGTTGAAAATAAGTATGTAAATTTTTTTTTGGAAATAATAATTGTCAAATAAGGGCTTAATTATTCTTTCAAATAAAAACCCTATTTGATAACTATTATTTGGATAAAATAAAGTGTTGAATAATGATTTTTTTGGAGAATGTAGTTAAAAAATATGAAATTTTTTGCATTTGCATACAAAATATTTTGTTGTGTGAATGTGTTGTTGAAAGTGAGTATATAAAATTCTTTTTTGAAATAATGATTGTCAAATAGGGGCAAAATATATGATATCTATCTAACATCATGTGTCAACCTTTAATTTGTAACACTCAAGTTCTCAATTTTTTAATACAGTGCAGGTGGTGCGTCTATCGATAGAAAATATCTATTTAAAAGTTACTACAACGGTAAAATTATCTTGAAAATGTTTAATTATTCCAAAACCGAACAATGGCTACGTTAATTTACATGAACTTTTGCTCTTTATTGGACAATATCACTAGTTCGATCATATATCGTGTGCTTGTCACGTAGCCATTTAGACATTTCTCCTTAGTTGAGAATGAAAAGTTGCACTTGTGAAAGATTGGGACCTCCAATGAAATTTACCCTCAAAACAAACGGAAGATTTAAAGGAGAGAAAATATAGGTGAAGAAGTTGAAGAAAGATTGAAATTGAAGAAAATTGAAAGCCACTTTATAAAACACGTCTCTCTCTCTCTCTCACAGTTATTTTGGTTCATTCGACACTCTCCATTGAAAATCGATCTTCTTCAATTCCACTCTTCACCACAGAAAAAGTGAGACCATCTTTAATTTGCTTTTTCGTTTTTTCGTCGCTTTTTTTCTTCAAATATCTGTGTCAATTAGCATATTCCATCACATAATATGTATCTCTCTAAATATCTTCAATTTTATGTCTACTAGTGTACTGTATCAGCATCTTCCCTCAAACGCTTTTCAATAACTTTATAATAATTGATTCTTTCACTTTTTCTAGTACATTTTTTGCTTGTTCGAGTATTTGCATATTGGCTCATCATTGGTAGTATATTTTGTTCTTACTTCAAGTATTCTTATTTGTTTTAGTGATTCACCACGTCGGATTTTGTTTATTTTCATTTTTTAGTTGTTTTTGGCTGCGCATTACAGCTTTGGCAATTCATGTACTTGTTAAATTCTTTAATTTTTCTGAATTTTGTAATATTAAAAAAAATAAATAATGGGATTACGATTAGAACTTAATGATTGATGCCATTCTAATTCATATATTTCTGAAATGTTCTTACAGATTTTGGTTTTATTTGTTGGAAATTTGTTCACTTATGACTATATTCATATGTTTTTGTTTTTTATTCGCACATTTAGAATTTGGCAGATAAACTCTTTACATTCTTTAATTCTTCTGAATTTGTGATACTAGGAAAAATTAATAACGGGATTTTTGTTGGTGAATTTATGGTCTTTAATTTTACAATTTTAGTATTCTTTAAACTCTTCGGATAATCTAGGCATTTGTAGGAATCAATCATTGTGATTGTTATGATTCTGATATGAGATTAGGCGTAACTTATATGCACGAAATGAACTTATGATTTGAAGTTTTCTCCACAGGTATTCTAACTACTGGACATGGCTGCTACACTGAAAGCCAACAGTACTGCAACTAGTAAAGCTGGAATCCCAGCTGAAATTCCAGCAATTGCTCATCCGCTGGCAGAGGAGCCCGCAGAGATTGCGACCAATATTAATTACCATGCTCAATACAGTCCCCATTTTTCCCCTTTCAAGTTTGAGCCAGAGCAAGCATACTATGCAACTGCAGAGAGCGTCCGTGATCAATTGATAAAAGTATGTTTGACTGACTAGTTCTTTGAAGTTTTGCTACTGTAATGATATCGCTAAACTCTTCTTGTGCAGTTTTACTGTCTTTCAGAACATGGGTTTTGTATCGGGTTTCATTTTATGTATGTAGTGATTTGTATGGGTCGCGGTTAGAAATGGGAAGGAAATGAAAAATTTATTTGGTTTTCCAAGCATGCGTGGTAGTAGTTTTTTGGCATGACAGTCTATTCTTAGTGGTTGAGCCACCTCATTATTAAAGAAAAATCAGAATTTTACAAGGCAAAATTTATTTATTTAAGCTCAGTCTTCAACATGTCCTCTCAAGTGTATGTCGGATTCAGTTTCTCTGGAATGCGTGAAACATGCACAATTTTCCATGAATGGGTGCGAGCATGACTTTAAACCAAGACTAGTGACTTAAATTAATTTTTACCTGCTCTGTTACGGTGCAGAACTATTCAACTACCGAGTCCAATACTTAAGTTGGTAGGGAAGAGATACATTTGTTTAGTTAAATTTTGCCTTCAAACACTAATGACTTATCTCTTGATTGAACCATTTGGGAAAATTTGATTCACTTGCCACTCGAACATGGTATGCTATGCGTATACTTAATACTTGCAAATTAGCTAATGTCTTGGATTTGCCTATTCTATACGACATTGTATGTTTATTTTTATCTCTTGACCATGTTACTTATTACCACGGTTTATTTTCAATCTGTAGCAATGCTTCTCATGTTAGTCTGGCATTACCTGTGTGTCCAGATATAGGTGCATGGAAGCTATGTAGTTTATGTTGTGATAAATATAAAGTAAACTCATGCTAAATCAAGGTAATCGTTTATCCACAAATTGTATATGTTATACAATATCTGATTTCTACTCCTTATTAGAACCTTTTTTCAATCCTTCTCTGCTGATTTTTATCTTACTTTACTGCACATTGCCATTTCGTGCGGAAAAATATTGTAGTAGAGAAGGAAGGTTGTGTTTTTGTTGGTTGAATCTCATCTCATGTTTATTTGTGCAGCACCTGTTCACAACCCGCTTGAGGTCATGAATTCTTTTTTCCTTTTAACTTATCTCTAAAAAGGTTAATGGTTTTTTATTGTACTCAAAGATGTCTATGTGCAGAAGTTTTTTAGGGCGTGTATTCAATTTTGACCTAACCTGTTGACATTATTGTTAATATGACTATCATTATATAAGAGGCATGCCTATACCATCATGTTGTGTTAAGGAAATCACATTTTGCCACCCTATACCAGTAAAGACATTATAAAAACTTATGAAAGAAGTTTAAGGCTTAGTTAAGTAGTTGAATTGTTATGCATTTCTCTGTGCTAAAGTCATAGTTACTCATCTTTAATGTATTATCATCTTTGACATACAATATGTTATTTTTGCAGCAATGGAATGAAACTTATCTTCATTATCACAAAGTCAACCCAAAGCAAACATACTACCTATCGATGGAGTATCTTCAAGGACGAGCACTGAGTAATGCTGTTGGAAATCTTGACATTCAAAATGCTTATGCTAATGCTTTGAGGCAACTAGGTCATGAACTTGAGAATATTGTAGAGCAGGTAGTTTTCTACAATAACGCTTTCATATATGTTGTATGTCATCTCGTGTTTTGTCTATACTCATATTTTGTCCAGAAGAAAGAAAATCATACAAATAGTACCTTAATGATAAGCTATGCTATAGTTGTGCCAAGTAATATGAAGATCCTGACTCTGTTTCTGTTGGTGTTCAGTTTGTTTTTGTTTTTGGTTAGATCAGCGGCATGCAAGTGGTTTTGCGAAGTAATATAAACTAGATTCCAGAGATAGGTTAACATTTAACCCCTTATGTAATTAGTTTTTTTCTTTTTGACATCACTGATATTTATAATTTATGTCAGTCCTATTTCCGTGGGCTACTATTATGAATCAAATGACTTGCCCTGAAGGTCTTGTTTAGGTGCTTAGTAGTGGTAACTATTTCTGAGTTACTCTCAGGTTTGGATAATATTCCTATTGGATCTCATCTGGACCTGTGCGTTCTTCCATGAGTTATATAGAGGGTGTTTTGAATTGATTTTTTTAGGAGAAAGATGCAGCTCTTGGAAATGGTGGTTTAGGAAGGCTGGCTTCATGTTTTCTAGACTCAATGGCAACGTTGAATTTGCCTGCATGGGGCTATGGTTTGAGATACAGATATGGGCTGTTCAAGCAACTGATCACCAAAGCAGGCCAAGAGGAAATTGCAGAAGACTGGTTGGAGGTTTGTTTGCAGTTGAACTTCTGTTAATACTAGGTTAACCTTTCTTGTGGAACCAATATGAGTCCTATTCTCTGGTTGTTGACGCAGAAGTTCAGTCCGTGGGAAGTTGTCAGGCACGATATTGTCTTTCCAATAAGATTCTTTGGTCATGTTGAGGTTCTGCCCAATGGCTCGTAAGTGCAACTTCAAACGTTATGATTTTATTATGTTGACTTCTAAGTTAGTTATTCAGAGACCCAGTTTATTTAAAGAATTTAAAACAAACAAAAAGTTTTCTTTGAAAAATTAAATTCATGCATCCAATGATCTGTAATGCTGTAGCCGAAAATGGGCCGGTGGTGAGGTCTTACAAGCTGTTGCATATGATGTGCCAATTCCTGGATACAAAACCAAGAACACTAACAGTCTTCGTCTCTGGGATGCCAAAGCTACTGCCGAGGACTTGGACTTATTTCAATTTAATGATGGACAGTACGAATCTGCTGCACATCTTCATTCCAGGGCTCAACAGGTTAATTATTTTTTAACCAACTAAAAAGATTGGACAGCAATAATATACATCCTTGAATGTGCACCGTATTCTAAATATTGTGTTTAAGATTGTCTCCCTTAGTGAGGTTGACATGATCCAACTTTCAGCTTGATTTGGTGTATGAATCGGGGATTTTTGCAGATTTGTGCTGTTCTATATCCTGGGGATGCTACAGAAAATGGAAAACTTTTACGACTAAAGCAGCAGTTTTTCCTATGTAGTGCATCACTTCAGGTATGATGTTCTCTTACTTATATGTTCCTGTATGAACACATCATGATTTTTAGTTCATATGTAATTGATGAGCTCTTTGTGTCAAAAGCTGTCAGCATTCCACCAAAATGGTCTGGTTTCTTGCTGACCCTACTTCAAATTTAACCAATGAAATTTGTCTAGGCCTCCTTGAAACTTGTTTTGGGAAATTTGTGCTTGTTTGGGTAAAATTGTAAGTTCATTGTAATTTAAAGTCAAAGTCACATTAATGTAAACCACACATTCACGACCACTACCCACTTATTATCCACACATTTCACATGTCCCATTACTCCTCCACATTGTAATTTTACCCAAACAAGCTTTTTGATATTTATCAAATTATAGCCTATTGAGAAATTCGTAAGTGAAAAGCATAATTTAGCAGCAGAGTTTATTTAAAGACCTAAAAGTACTAAAGAATGTAAAGATTCTTCTTGTTGATACAATTCCAATCTGGAAAAGATATCCAATTTGGTTCCGGGAAGGTGTTAGGATTTTCACCTTCAAGTCACTATTCTTGTTCATCACGTGAAGTTTCGTAAAAAAGACATTTACTGTTCAATTGAGCAGGCCTTATCAGGATGCCTGAATCTTACAACCAAAGGAATCTCCCTCTTTAGTGCTTAGAAATTAAGAAACAAGGTCCTTTGTATAATAGTGATATGGAAATCTAGTAAATGTTACTTGATCTACTGTTCTCTTATGTGGTATCTTTCATAGGACATTATTTCCAGATTTAAGGAGAGGAACAATGGAAATAATGAGATTCGGTGGTCTGAATTCCCCACTAAAGTTGCAGTACAACTGAATGACACACATCCTACTCTTGCAATTCCCGAGTTGATGCGTTTGATAATGGATGTTGAAGGACTTGGATGGGATGAAGCTTGGGATATCACCACAAGGTTCTACACTGAATCATCTGGAGCGGTTCTATATACAATTGTGACTTTGTTTCTTGCTATGTTGTCCTCTTAATTTGTGCACATAGATAACATTTATGACGTGTCCAGGACAATTGCTTATACCAATCATACAGTTCTTCCTGAAGCTCTGGAAAAATGGTCACAAGCAGTCATGTGGAAACTCCTTCCTCGCCATATGGATATAATTGAAGAAATTGACAAGAGGGTATCTCATTCCCCCATCTACTACCTACCAGTGTATAAGGTTCTATTAACTAAGATATTTTCTTGCATGGCGCAGTTCATTGCAATGATCCAGTCAACGAGACCTGACCTTGAGAATCAACTTTCTGGCATGCGCATTTTGGATCACAACCCACAGAAGGCAGTTGTGCGCATGGCCAACTTATGTGTGGTGTCTTCACACACAGTAAGAGTTTATTCTGCAGCATCATGCATAAATTTGATCATTGCACACTTCTTTAAAATATAGTCATGCACGTGAGTTTGTTTCTAGAACATTGAATGTGTTGAAGTAAAGACAATCTATCTATCGATAAGAAAGTTTTTTATATTCTAAAGACACCTGTAAGCAAGGAAAAAAATTATTTCCACAACAATTTATTTATTAAAGATCTTACTCTAATTTACTAAACGATCTATGGAATCAAATCTTTTGTAATCACATCCACTCATGTTAATTTTGGTGTACATCACTTTCTTCTAACTGGTTCTACTGGTTGTGAATTGAAGCTTCTTTTGGTCTGCATAGACATGCCCGACCACTTAAATCATTCCCTTAGTTATCCTCATATGGTGTCATATCCAATTATTTTACATATTCTCACTTCTTGTTTATATGCATTTTAGTATGGCCACACATCCATCTTTGTATCATGATATCTGTTACATTCATACTATGGACATTTTCTCCTTTTAACTACCCAACACTAATAACTGTAAAGTATAGCTGGTCTAATTACCATAACTTAAAACTTGACTTTTTACTTTATAGGTTCCTCGCGATCACAGACTCCCTGTAACACTTCTCTACTTAAGACAACCACTCTAAATCTTATGATTACATCCTTTTGATGTCTTCATCCCTGTAACACTTCTCTACTTAAGTCAACCACTCTAAATCTTATGATTACATCCTTTTGAAGTCTTCATAACTTATTCACTTCAACTTGAATGCCTAAAACAAACACGTCTTGGGGGAAAAATAAGAATCTGTTATGTCTAAAATGAGATCCTGTGTATTCCATATTTATTATACTAAATTTAAAGCCTTTGATTAAGAGGTCTGATTACATTGGATACTTGTAACATCTTCACTAATAAGTTGTTTTCTAGGCTTCTACATGATATTGTACTGCAGCAATTGCATACTTTTATAATACCTGCTGTACTTTTTTTGTATCTGACTAATCATAAAACAGAAACTTACATCTTAATTGATGCTGTCCTTGCAGGTGAATGGTGTTGCTCAACTGCATAGTGATATCTTAAAGGCCGAGTTATTTGCTGATTATGTTTCTATCTGGCCTACTAAATTTCAGAACAAGACAAATGGGATAACTCCTCGTCGATGGATCAGGTTTTGCAATCCTGAGCTCAGTCATATAATCACCAAATGGTTGAAAACAGATCAATGGGTGACTAATCTGGACCTACTTGTAAATCTACGGCAAGTATGTATTGAGATATTCCCAAAATCTTTTGTTATTGTTTCAACTGAGATCTTGTGGATGGAGTAATATGCTTGTTGACTTTATTTTCCACAAGTTTGCTGACAATCCAGACTTGCATTCTGAGTGGGAATCAGCTAAGTTGGCCAGCAAAAGGCGGTTAGCACAATACATCCTGCATGTGACTGGTGAGAGCATTGACCCTAACAGTCTCTTTGATATACAAGTTAAACGCATCCATGAATACAAGAGGCAGCTGCTAAATATTTTGGGAGCAATCTATAGGTACAAGAAATTGAAGGTGAGACAACTTTCTTTGCATTCCAAAGTAGACTTTTAAGTAACTTAATCATTGTACATGGTACTTATCCGTTTTCTCTATTAACGTCAATTTCCATTACTTAACATCTATTATGCTTTGTTATCACACGACAGAAACTATGTGTTCATAGCTCTCTGGAATTAATATTGTTGTCATTTCTGGGCATCAAGCGAATAACACATTATTCAATTAACTTATATAGCAATGTCCATAGTGTAAAGTATGGCATCAATTATCTTATATAGCATCAAACCCTTTGCAATTACATTAGACCATGTTAAGTTTTGTGTACCTCTCCCTCTTCTAACCTGTTCCTCTGGGATCTCATCACTTCTGACTTTAGATCTCTCCATGAATCTTCCATCCACCCAAGTCCTGTTTCTCTTAATTTTCTCAACTGGTCCCACTCCACTTGTTGTTGCATATACTTATTTCTTATTTTATCAATTCTAGTATATATGATCATGTAACCAAGCTTAACATTTCTTAACTAAGGAATCATAGCATTTTTAAATTGATAGGATTCACAAAGAGTTGTATTTATGTATTACTTGCTGAAATTGATCAATTGCAGGAGATGAGCCCCGAGCAACGCAAAAATACAACACCACGCACCATCATGATTGGAGGAAAAGCTTTTGCAACGTACACTAATGCTAAAAGAATAGTTAAGCTTGTAAATGATGTTGGTGCTGTTGTCAACACTGATCCGGAGGTTAATAACTTTTTGAAGGTAATTTGTAATTTCACTTGCACGTGTACAAAGGCTAAACCAAAGAGAACGAGAACTTCTATTAAATATCTTTTGCATCAGTGAATCTTTTTCTTCTTATAATTCATTTAATATTGTTTGAGACACGTTGCGATTTATAGAAAATCGGAAGGTGCCTTCCATTTTGTAGATGGCGTAAAATAATTACTTCTGTTCCTTCTTCATCATAAGTATATTAGCCTGGTCTACTTTTGATTTAACTGAGGATAAGTAGTAGGTCACGTACTCAGCAATCTTACAATTATATATTAGCTGGAAATAGTTACGATAGTGTTTTCATGATCTGTAGACAAATTATGGTAATTCATTTGACTGTTAATTAAGCAGCTGTCCCTTTTTTGTTGCATTGGGATCCAATAAACTAACACTTAGTAGTCCTAAACTTGTATCATTAGTCAAGACATCATTTTCAGTATGCTGTATCATTAGGATTTGGTTTCTACTGATAATTTGTTCTCCATAATTCTCAGGTAGTTTTTGTTCCCAATTATAATGTATCTGTAGCGGAGGTGCTTATTCCCGGAAGTGAGTTGTCACAGCACATCAGTACAGCAGGAATGGAAGCAAGTGGCACAAGCAATATGAAATTTGCACTCAATGGATGCCTCATTATAGGAACACTTGATGGGGCTAATGTGGAAATTAGAGAAGAAATTGGAGAAGATAATTTCTTTCTTTTTGGTGCCACTGCAGATGAAGTTCCTCGCCTTCGTAAAGAAAGAGAGAAAGGAATGGTAAAATCTTTCTATGTTCAGTGAACTTAAGCTTATTTAGATGTAGCCATGGTATATGACAATGATTTCTTGGGTTTACGGTTCATTAGGTCTTGTTATTTGGTAAAGTAGTGTTTTTTCTAGGGATAATTATAACTTTATTTAAGCAGACACCTGAATAACTTGCTAATGTGACATTGCGGCTTGATATAAGGAAGGGGCTTTTAGGTAGAAGAAAGACAAAAGCAAATCATAAAATTAATTTCCAAGGATAGAGGTCTTGATACTTGCTCCAGATGCCTAATCTTGTACCTACGAACCCATTCCCCAAAGTTGTTTCTTAATCACATTACACTTTGGTATCGAGGATATATTAGAAATCCCCCTATCATACTGAGAGATCTATTTCTATAGAGGAAAAAATTGCCTCATGAATGATGATATTTCTGCAACTTATGGTGCAGTTCAAACCCGATCCGCGTTTTGAAGAGGCCAAAAAATTTGTCAGATCTGGAGCATTTGGAACCTACGATTACAATCCACTCCTCGACTCACTTGAGGGCGACTCTGGATATGGTCGTGGTGATTATTTTCTTGTTGGGCACGACTTTCCGAGCTACATGGAAGCTCAGGCAAGGGTGGATGAAGCTTACAAGTAAGTAGCTACATAAACCATAATCTTCCCAACTGAAATATGTTAGTTTCTCAAGGGAGGGTGAATTGTTCTTCTTGTTATTTACTTGAGTTAAGATATATACTGAATTTTAGGATATCATGTATTTTCTTTCAAGTGCATGAGATAATGGCATTAATTTTTGAAAAATTTTTTGCATCAATATGTTGAGTATACTGTAGATGAAGGTGATTTGAGATGTGTAGAATTTTGCATCATTATGTAGAGGACACTGGTGAGGGGCAAGTTGGTAGTTCCTGATAAAGGGATGTAAAAGTTTTGTTAGATGGTAAAGCAACTAAAAGGGAGTACTTACATTTTGTAGATGGCCCTTTTCGTGCAAAATGCATCTTAAATGCGAAGGATTAGTCAAAAAATTAACTTGCAATGATTAGTGCAATTTTGCATGTTTGTTATGCCAAAGTTATCATTTCTCATAATAACATGGACATTAATTGAATACGCAATATTTCTCTCTCATGTTACAAATGTAAGCAGAAAGTGAATATTTCCAATAACAGAAAATAGATACTCTGAAGAATTCTTTCCACATAACTAAAGCATCTTATTTATTCTTGTTTATTGTGACTAAGTTGTTATTGCTCTATCAACTCTTTTTAAGTGCTTGTTCGGCAAAGCTTAAATTATAATTTAAGCTAGTCGAACATTATTTTTATCGACACATTAATAGAACTCACAAATACTACACACTTAAATCCACACATTTTGTAGAACTCACAAATACTATCTACATATAATCCATACAATTCGTAGGATCTACACGTACTATCCACTTATAATCAACGCATTCTGTATGACTTACAACTTATCAACATTTAAAGCACTACTGAACATGAATTAGGAACATAGCTTAAAGTTTGTATGCAAGTCTTCTTTCAAAATACATAGTTTGCTATTAGTATATGACAACATTTTGAAACTGGAAGCAAGGGCTAATTAATATAAACACGTATCTCCAGAAAGTTGTTTGCCCTGGCAATAGTTTCATTTTCTTCCTTTAGTTGAACTTTTTGGTGCTGTATTTGATTGTCATCCTTTTTGTTGGTGGTGTCTTTTCCTATCCTTCGTATCCATTGCGTTCATTATGTTTGACTCTGTCTTCAATATATATTCCAACAATACATTGTATAATAATATGTTAATGCTCTATTAGGCCCCTGACAGGACAAAGCATACCAAATCGACTCCTGCAAGTTTTTAACTCCTCTATTATTCAATGCCTAGCATTATACCTAATAATTAACTTAAGAAATCCTAGTGGAAAGTAGTGCTTCATGAATTTAGTTACAATCGGTTTCAAAATGGTCTTTGATCTGACTGCCCCATTGACTAACAAACATTTGTGGATGGCGATTGACCTGATTATATGCTTGCAGGGACAGAAAACGATGGATTAAAATGTCTATCCTAAGTACTGCTGGCAGTGGAAAATTTAGCAGTGATCGGACAATTTCTCAGTATGCAAGTGAAATATGGAAGATAGAGGAATGCCGTGTAGGAAAAGTCTGAAAGTGATCGAATAATAACTTTATAGACTGCTCATCAGAAGAAAAGGAAAAGGTAAAAGAAATAATACATGGGTTGAAGCGCCTTAAATGTTTACTGGGCTTGTTGCCTTACCCTTTAGCTGTCATCCCTTTTATCATGCCACAAGTTAAATACTTCCGCATTTCATATTTTATCCTCTTAGCAAATGTACTCCTAATAGAATTTGGTGAGTTTGTTGTATCGTTATTTGCTTCTATTACTCTTTCGAGTTCCATTTCATTGTAAAAGGTAATAATATCTCTTTACTGCACAAGTTTGTTTCGGACTGGGCATTTATTTGGTTAGAAAAGATGATATATCATCAATAGTAACATAAGTAGAAGATTTACAAGACTGAGAAACTTGTAGACAAATATACTCGGCTAGAGCGATTGATGGCTTGTTCATGAGTAGACTTGTTTATAAATATGGCAGTTTTTCTAGTAAATTCTGTTGTTGATTAGAGCTGAAGGTTCCATTAGGTGAGGTTCATGTTCTGCTTAAGCCCCATGATTCTTTTCTTTTGAGATTTACCCATATACTTGTGTTCCTAGCCTGTGCAACTTGGTTCGCATTTAGATTGCATTTCCTCTTAACTGATCAACTTGTTCGAGAATCAAGTATTCTCTTCAAGTTTCTAAATGGAATAACTTGGTTGAGCCCAAATATTCTACATGTTGACCATATCATTACTGAACCTTCTAAAAACCATGAAGTTGCCTAAAAGAATTTCGTCGCTGAAAATGAATAGTTGATTGGAAATAAGAAATTAACTTGTTCAAAAATTTCAATATGCGATCCCAAAATCTCCTCCTCTACCCCTATTTCGGCTCTTGTACATGCTGCTCCCTGGCCCACTCTTTTTACCCGAGCATATCTTTCAAGACCTCGACTCATTCTGATATGCGCATGTTGGAAACTGATGAGTGACCCGCAACTTACCAGCATGGGGAGTTGCGATGGATGCCAAGAAGGCTGCTGGGCACACAGAGAAATTTTACTCGGTCTAAGATTTTCTCTCAAAAGTTTCAAATTGCAATGGGAGCACATCATATACAAATTATCATTTCTTTTAAGGAATATATTATAATATGTTATGTTTCTAATGTAATTGACAAGTTTGTGAAAAAAATGACAATTATCCAATAGAAAGAGCGTGACTAGATCTATGAAGAATTTAATAAAAGTTAAATCAATCTCAAACAAATTCATGTAGGGAAAGTCTAAATCCTAGAATTATTCAACAATTAAAGATCAAATTACATGAATAGAGGATGTGAATAAATCAATCTCAAACAAATTCATGTAGGGTCAGTCTAAATCCTAAATTTATTCAACAAGGAAAGATCAAATTACATGAATAGAGGGTATGAAATCTCCAAATTCAATGAGTACCTTCCTAGCTTCACCAAGAATTTTAGTACTCCATGGAGATCTTGAGCAAAAACTAGAGAAAAATATGTATGGAGGCATCCTCTTGAGTTCTGGGATGTATTAGGGTTTCAATACACGAATATCCACTTGTTTCTATAGGTAGTTGAACGAGAGATTAGAAAACTAAATATTCGTCCCCCTGAACATAACTATGCGACCGCATAGTTCATAGGCATGTAGTCGCATAGTTCATGGAAAGTTTGCGTCTCCAGGCCCTGATGTATGCGTAACTTCCAAAATCTTCGTTTTAGTCCTCTAACTTGGGTTGCTCGACTCTTGACCTCTTTCCTTGTTTTTTCTTATCCAATGCTTTATTCCTTAGCTCAATTTGACCTTGATATCTTCGCATCTTCATTTCCTCCTCCGGTTCATCTTTTGATTATTTGTATCTTGGTCACTGAACTTTGCTTTTCCTTCATTTTGGTCCTTTTTCCACTTATTTCTCCTTATTTCCGCTACATTC
>CAIGRP010051886.1:0-11125 GCA_903798385.1 Fraxinus cuspidata
ATAGCTATTTGTGCAAGTATTTTACAATTACCTTTCAACTCCGTTGGAAATCAGTTTAATCATATTCCTTATATGTCAAGATATGGTTACCTTCACTCGTAAGCCAATCTGCTGGTTCATTACCTTCTCTTAACATTAAGTTGAATGAATGTTTTTTTCATTATATTTTAAATTTATTGAGAATATTAAATGTAACATATTTATGTTTTTTACAAAGCATGACAAGGGATTTCAATAAACGTGTTTTAAATTAAATCTAATTCCGATGTATCAACAATTTTAAACGTAAACATTTAATTATTTGTTACAATAAAACAACAAATGAATTAAACATTGAGTTGAGTTAACGTCTTAGTAGAAATCTAAGTTGAACTTATTGACAATATTAAATGTAAAATTTATTCATTTTTACCAAAACAAAAGTAGCTTATTTTTAAAAATTGCTATTATTTTTGTTCTAGTGAATGGTTGTTTGATTAGAAGAGACTTATTTCTTTTTCTAAATAAATGCAAGATCAATCGTGGAAAGTTGAGTGGCACATCCAAGCTAGGTAGGCACCCACCGAAGGACTCCCACTTGAAGATCTTAATTTTATTAAATGAATAAAAATAGTTGCATATGTACACAAAGTTCAAGGGCCTGTGGCATAAGCACTTATGAGAAATTATATTTTCCTTGTGATGGTAGTTGTAGGAATAAGTAAATAAAAAAAAAAAAAAAAATTNAAAAAAAAAAAAAAAAATTCTAATGCCTCAAACCTTGACAATCAATTTAAAAGCTAACTTAAGTAAGTTTTAACTTAAATTTGAATTCAAGTTCCTGAAAAAAATAAATATAACATCTAGAAAAAAAAATTGAAGTTGGAGTTTCCAAACTACAATAAGTGTGGAACTTAGGTCCCCAACATACCTGACATAGGATGACATCATAATGACCTACGATGGCCACAAGGTGAGGACTACTTGATAAGCATACTACGTAGAGCACTCATGTGAGGTCGACTATCACCATGAAACCCTCTACGTTCACATGGGTCCTCTACCACTACTGGCTGCCTACCACCACGAGGTCGTCAACTATCATGAGACCCTCTGCATTCACATGAACCATCTGTCGTCGACTACCATTATGCCCTCTCTGTTCACATGGGTCGTCTACCACTATAGGCTGACTACCACCACGAGGTCGTCGACTCCTATGAGACACTCTACGTTCATATGGGTCGTCTACCACTACATGTCGTCTATCACTATGAGGCCAACCCCACACTTAACCCAAAAAATGGCCATGAATCGGACGGGAACCACTCAATGGCAGTCATGGTTACAACCAACTATTGAAGAAGTGGAGATCATCCTTTCAAAATGTAGGGAGAGGGGGAGGAGTTACGTGGGGCACGTGGAATCATAACTGCTGAACATGTATGTTGCATCAGGGCCTATAAATAGCCCTGAAAGGTATGGACGGAGGAATCTGAACTATTTGAATATCAATTATATTTTCTATTTTTATTAATCATCTACTGATTCTCACGTTGGAAGTATAACGTGGAGGAAGCCCTATCTTCATTTTACAAGTAGCGTTTGTCTATCGAAGCAGCCAGACCACCATACACTTCAAGAAGAACGCGGAGATCTATCTCGTTATAATCTCAATACCAATGTGGCATGTGGGTCCACAACCTTGCAACGCATACAAGTGTGATCCTTGCCTGATTTAAACTCTTAATAAAAAAATCGATGTGTACCAAAAATGAAAATGAACAAGTAAAGGGTGATTTTGTATGTTGTGGTGGCAGAGTTTGACGTTTCGATGTTGGCTGAATTGCATTGTCTTGGAGGTAGGCTTGGATTGTGTTAGCAAAAATGGTAACATTTCGGTGGTAGCATTTTTTCTCATGTTTGCTATTTTTTTCCTCATTGTTGTTGTTTTGTAAAGAAAATAATGTAATGATGAATAAAGTATCAATCATAGGTTTGGCGTATTAAATATCAATTGAAATTGCCCGTACCTTCTTATTTGACCAAATTTAAAAACTCAAATTGGTGGATGATTTTTTATCTAAACTAAAAATTTAAAGAAAGCAATTAATGAATTTGAGTTTCGCAACTTTGATCCAAAACAATATGTTGAAATGAGGTGCTAGGAATCATGATTTCATCGTAGTTTGTTCAATTTAATTCACTTGTCACACAATAATGCAACAATTTATTCATGTCTCCAACTAAATTTCTCAAGTTAAATGAAAAATCTCTCTTAAATAGAATTAATCATATGTGGTTATTTCAATTACAATTTCATAATAATTACGACATAAAAAGATGCATTCCATCACCAAAATACTCTAACATCGAAACAGGTGCAATGCCATGCAATCATACATAAGATAATCAATGACGAATTAAAACTGAGAATAGTAGACATATGATTGAAGTTTATAGGATTCTACATATGCTTGAGACTTTTTGGCATTTTAGAAAAGCAAACACCTAAAACTTAGCCTTCGTTCCTGTTTCTTGAAAACTTACTAATATTTTTCTTTTCGTCAAATATCTTGTTTTTTTTTTTTTTTTTTTTTACGAACAAGATTTTATAATATAACGTGCTAATACCATGCACAAATCATTTCAAGCTAGCTAGTAATAAAGGCAAAAATACAGATCAAATTTAGGCTCCATTTGTCTCCCATTAAAACCAAACTTTTTAATTCTCATACTCATTTTCGATTACATAATCACACAATAAAATATTCTATACGTAAATTTAAAACTTTTTCCTACTTTTTAATCACGTATTCTCCAACAAATACTATTTAAAACACTATTTTTTTTCTCAATTTCTCTTTATAATGGCCATCAAACAAGGGTTAAATAATATTTGCACCAAGATAACATAATGCAGAATCAAAAATAAAGTTACAAATTGTGCGTGGTGTAATAAAATTTTCTCTATCTTTTTAATTTGGAGGATAGCTTATTTTGTTGACTATATTGATATGTAATTTCTTCAACACCTCCAAAAATTTCATGAATTGTTGATCTAATGTGTGCTTCTACAACCTTTATGGAAATGAAATATATGTTACATATGCATTGATAAAAATAACTGTCTTTGAACTGAAATTTCTGAGTTCTTTTTTACTACATTTTATGATTGTTCAAATCATTGCACTTGTTATCATCGGTGGTGGACATTTTATTTTCCACATCTACATGTTTCTTGACTATAATTTCTTGTAATTGAGCTCTACTTGTCGTAATGATGGCTTGAACCTACTCTTTTATATTTGTTCCACTATTACTTGGAAGGGTATTGTATTATCTTTCCTAGCTAAATCATCTTAACCAGTTGACATACTTGTTTATTGAGATTTTGATTGATGTCTACTAACTTCAAGAATTCATCACTCACTGCTCTTGAATTGCTGAGTATTTTGAACAAGTTTCACCATAATGTCTTCCAAATTAAGTCGGCTTCTTTTGGTGTTGTAGAAACCCATGTGGAGTTACTTTTCATGTTGTGGAAGCCCATGTGGAGTAATTTTAACAGCGTTCTATTTACCACTCCACAGAGAAATTTGGATGGTTCCTCTAGTTTGAATTCTATGCATTTGAAAATGGTGGTTTTGCTGGCTATTGTAAATTTTATATCCCCACAAGTGTACGGATTGTAACAAATAATATAGTAGACGTTAGAGTTCGGATAGAGTTTCCACGAGGACTACTTTTTAACCAATGATTAAATTATGCCCAACTTCAAAGCGATTGAAAACAAGTAGAATGTGTTATTTTCTTTTTGTGATTTTTTTTATTTTAAATATATTAAAATAATAAAATATTTTTTTTAAATGATGTTTTAAGTGTTAGGATTCACGAGTTCACCATAGCATTCACCTTAATCTCAATCACCAAGTTTTATACAATTGATTATGTTTGCCCGATTGAATTCTTCTAACGTATTCAATTTCCTTGTCTCGGGTTCAAATTGATTCTATTTAATTAATTTCATATATCTATATGAATTCGAATATACACTAGTTATACTAGTTCCCGACTTTTACTACATGGTCTAAACAAGTAATCCGCCTCTCAACGTAACTATCGCTCACAAAATCAATGAATTAGTGGCCAATTAATCCAAGCATTAAGAATAGAAGTAAAAATAATTTACAACATCAACTAGAGATTTAAAACTTTTTAATTAAAAATAAGGTCCAAAACTAGGCTTCAATCATTCATCCTAACTAATTACTTAATTACACATCATGTGAGAAAAATAAAACAATAACGAGTTAAAGTGCATAATCAAATTTTAAGGAAAAAATGGAAAAGATTAAGATCTTGCACCAAGAATCCGCGTTCTTTTGGTAGAATCTTGAAACCCTAACTTCTTGATTGATTTCTTGATTATTTTTTTCCATCCTTTTGGGCCTATGCAATATATAATGAATTCCCCACAAGCCACAACTTGAATATATGTGTTCAAGCCTCATTTGAATTGTTGGATTTAGGTAAGTATTTATCGATTAAGATTTAGGCAAAATCTTAGTTCAAATTGATTTATATGAAAGAGTTTTGAGAAGGAAAAAAAGGAAATAAGTCCCTTTTAGAATTGAACTCATTTTCTCGTGTGATTTTAGTTCTTCATCTTTTAATAATTGCAACTAAGTTCTCTTCATTCTAAAATCATTATAATTAACCCGAGGCAAGTTTCGAATGTTTGTAATCTAGGCCCTAAACTTTTCAATTGTCCAATTTCACTCTCGAAACTGAATGCTCAACTAATATTTCCAATTGATCTCTTGAAGATTGATTAATTTCTAATTGCTTTAAATCAACTCTAATTAAGCTCCAAATAGACTCTTTCATATAAATTGTTGAGATTTTTCCTCCAATTAACATAATTTACACAAATAAAGTCGATAATCGTATGATTTATATTTAATAAATAAGAATAGAAATCCGGATAAGCTCATAAAATGTATTTATCATTGGCACTGCAAAGTTCGCACATAATTCAAATGTTCATTTAACTGGAGTGCATGAAGGACAATCTACATTATTTTGATTTTCTTCACATAATTCGCATACTAAAGTAGTAATGTGGAATGCATTTAGTGGGTGAGTCATAGGTTAACTATCCATATTTATTGAGTCAAGTGACTTGTGCATCGATAGCTAAATGAGTAGCAAAACACCATTAAAATTTATGCAATTTTTAGGTGCCCACCTAATGTAATCGGGGGGGTTGAATTCTGAAACTTGTTTTATGTGATGAAAGGAAGTACTAGGGGGAGCCTCTTTGAAGTAACAACAAATTAACTAAATTGAGGCAATCTTTTTTTTTCTGAATTTTGTTTTAGTGGTTGAAAATTAAATTATTTCATACATTTGAAATAGGCCCTTGTTTGACCTCCAATTTTTATGACTCATTTTTCCTAAATTCATTTGTAACCACACAATAATGGGTCCTACTATTTTTTTCAACTTTTCAACCACACGGATTAATGTATTTATTAAAATTTACTAGAAGTCTGAAATTTAGAATAGGGGCTAGACGTAGCAGACATAACCATTTTTTGCCTCGTTCTTGACGACAAACTTTATTGGCTGTGATATTCCTTTTTCTGTTTGGACAACAATCTAAGGTGGCAATATAGCATAGTGGTGGCAACCGAGTCGAGTGGCTCGTCTCGGCCGCTCGGCTCGTAAAAAACGAGCCATGAGCCACTCGGGCTCGTCATTTTTACGAGCCCGAGCCGAGCCGCAAGTGAGCTCGACGAGCCGAGCCACGAAGGGCTCATGGGTAAGGCCTACGAGCTCGGCTCGTGGGCTCGTAAAAATACTAAGAAAAATTTTAGAAAACCGTAAAAAAATAAAAAATAAAAAATAAAAAAGAATTCAAAAAGCTCGTGGGCTCGCTGCTCGGCTCGTGTGCCGAGCTGAGCTCGCCCACGAGCCACGAGCCGGCTCGGTTCGTGAGCTCGTGGCTCGCTTCCCATGAGCCTCGAGCTCGTGGTTTTACGGCTCGGCCCATAAGCATGAATATTGCATCCTTTCCATCAACCTACACCCCATCTGCAACCCCCAAAATCTCTCTTTATCATTTACACACATACTTTCTTAGACTCTCATTACATTACTCGTGCTATATATTCTCGTGCTTAATTCATTTGTATCTGTTACCTCAGTTCGTCATTTCAAGGCATCTGTGTAAGGATCTTCAGTTCAAATGGACACAAGAACTGTAGAATCTGAGATACAAGCCCGGTGACCTCTTTGAAAACAGTGGGCAAGCCTCACTTTACATAAACAGGAAGCATTTGCTTAATGCTTCCCTTTTCAAAATCATAGCTCAGGTTACAGATCTGCTTTCTATACTTACTTTTTTTTTTTTTCCTTTGATATATCACTTTTTTTTTCTAGATGCAAAAACCAAAAGACCAGATCCTCTTCCTTATGGTAAATATTACTAGTTAGTAACCATATATGTATTTCTTTTTGGCAACAGAGAGACATTCCTTTTAACAGATTCGTTCATCAACATGCGATGGCGCTTTGGCCAATTAATCCAGTGGTCGATATGAGATTTAATGAATTTATTTCAAGTGTCTTTTTTTCTCTAATGTAATTTCCCCGTTGTTCTCTTTTTCCTGAATAGACAAATAAATAACTAGCCCAGGTTAGATCTGTATTTGGGTTCCCTTTTCAAGTAATATATTTTATTTTCTGGTTGTAGATTTGAACTGATTAGGGTTTAGAAATCATCTGTTTATAGAATGTATAAAAATTAATTTTTTGAATTGATATATATTTATGTTTATTTGCAACAGAAAGAGAGACGTCTCTACCGATTTGTTCAGCAACCTTCTCAAATATCTGCGAGTATATTATCGTTTTTTTAATTTCCCCATTGTTTCCTCAAATGGCTTATATGAGTGTGTGTTTACTAACAGATGAACTTTTAACAATTAAAATTTGTTGTTGATGTTCAAAATGAAAAAAAAAAAAAAAATTAGTGAACTTCAATACAAATTAAACATTTGGAAGACGATATATAGAGGTAAAGAAATATTATGATTTTGTAGTAGTGTTTTCAATATTTTATGATGGGCATACGTGAATCATGTTCATATCAAATATATGAAAATTATATTTCTTTCGCTTGTTCAGTGTTTCACTTTATTAGGGTTTTGTGTAGTTTTAATCTCAACTAGCGAAGGCTTTAAATGATCAAAAGGTACTACACAAAGTATTTGGACAATAATATATGAAAAGTATATTTCTTGATTGGATTCACTATTTAAATTTCTTATCATTTCATGTAGTTTGGCGGTATTAGCGATGGCGCTCGAGTGGCGGAACTGCCGCCTGCCTGGTGCTCTAGCGGCTTGTACGTTCAGCACAAGCATGTTTTGCATTTTAACACGTTTTCTAGACTCCTATCCATCTACAACTTGTCTTTTAGGGTTTATATATAACCCACGACCTCAATTGAGGTCATAACATTCGCACAACATCTAGAGCGCTCTAAATCTTAATTGAGAGCATTGAGATCTTGATTTGTAAGCACATTCATTATTGATTATAATGAAATTCTCCTCCTCTATCCTTGATTTTTTCCCGTATTGGGTTTCTAAGTAAGATCTCTATGTTCGTGTTTGTTTTATTTATTTCATCTTTCGATCAATTCACAAAAAACTGGTATCAGAGCGAGGTTGATATTCTGAATGGCAACGATGAAAAATGATATTTCTTTATTAATCGCAACACAAGATTTACTCTATGGCAGATAAAGTGGTTAGTGGTTCTCGCGCAGATGGATTTGGAGGAAGCTTTGCTAGACATTGATAAGATGCCTTCAACCTAGATGTAGGATGAAAAGTAGCATAGGAATAGAAAGACAAATCTCAAATTCACGTACATTTATCATATCAAATTCTTAAGCATGTTCTAAAGGAGAAAAATATCGCTGGGTTGTGATTGAAATTGAAGTAGCTTTGTACAACAAAGAGTTTGACCAATAAGTTACACTTGAAACAATATTTGTATTCTCACTAGATGTCTAAATGTACATTATTGAATGATCACTTAACTATGATCAAATAAATTGTAGTTAATTTAGAGACACTGGAGGTTAGATATGAAAAGGAGGACCCGGCGTTCATGTTGTCGTGTTCGTTGCCGCTATTATGTCTGATTTTCAGCAATACTATACTCTGTAGTTGTGATATTCTCACGGTGGATGATGTATATGATATTTTATTATCTAAGGAGAAGATGAGACATCTTGTAGGAGGATCCGGGAGTCAGATTGAGGGCCTGGTTGTTTGTGGGAGGAATAAAGATAATAATCAGTCATATGAGGTGGAGATCAAAATCACACATGTAGTGAAAGTATGCCACTATTATGTGAAGAAGAATATGTTAGAGTTGATTGCTACTCTTTGAAAAATAGAAACAAAGCCGCTGGTGCTACTGATAACTAAGGAAAGTAACTATAAAATACAGTGTAGTCTAATGTTGTAGAAGATGGGTAAATGAAGGTGTCAAAAAATAAAACTGCCAATGTTTAAAATTGATTCACTGCCAATTTCAGCAAACAAAATTACTTTGAACATGCAATAAAATACAGATCATCAATATGGGTGCATAAGGATCCATAAAGCATAAAACCAATGACAAGTTTGCAAATTTATATGCTTGCACAATGCATACTGTATAAATTATGATGGATATGTTGTCAAGGAATCAACGAAATTTTGTGCGGAAAGAATGCACCTTATAATTCCTTGAACATGAATATACGAAGCATGAGAAAAAAATCATCTTAAGATTGTTGGGGATATTACACTGATAACATGCATGAATTATATTCTCAAAACGTACCATTCACATGCGTGAAATCGAAACATAATTTAACTTACCAAAAATTGGATTTGAAAAGGCGAAATGATAATTATCGAAGTCGAATACGTGACCATGGATTCAATCCTTTCAATTCATTAAAAAAAGCCATTACGTTCTTTAATTCAAATCTTTCAATATAAAAAATAGAAAGCTAGTCATTTTTCTTAAATCAAAACATAATTGAAAGAAATCAGAAAATGAAACAAGGAAATGGGATTAGCCAAGGCACATTTGACTCTTTATCCTTAAGATGAATTTGCCCCACATCGTGTTAAAGATTTTCCAGCAATCATCTCCCAAGATACAACGATCACGTCTCAAAATAAGAGTACTCAGAATTACGTAGACCAACGAACTTGAAACGAAAATTTTCTCTCTACAAAGATATGACTTGTATGCTAGAAAAACACACTTCGATGAAATGTTTTTGTGCAATGCAATCAAGAGAAATGATATGGAGAATAGTCATCTTGAAATTTAGCATTGTATATTAAGAGACACACCCATTGGAGAATAATTATACCAAAAGTCATGATCTTTCATGTACAAAGACACACCCTTTCATCCAAATATTTTCTAGAATATTCCATAATATTCTATACGATTTTTCAATAATTATTGCAAAAATAAAGTTGCCAATGATGCATGGTGCAATAAAATCTTCTCACCTTTTTAATTTGGAGGATAGCTTATTTTTGTTGACGATATTGATACGAAAATTCTTGAACACCTCCAAAAATTTCATGAATTGTTTATCTAATGTGTGCTTCTACAACTTTACAGAAATAAAGGGCAAATATGCTTTTATAAAAATAACTGTCTTTGCACTGAAATGTCTGAGTTCTTTTTTTAACTACATTTTATGGTTGTCGATTTTATATCCCAGTATGGATTGTATCAACTAATATAGTGAACCTTCGAGTTCGAATATCTTGCCACGAACACTACTATCTAACCGTTGATTAATTTATTCACAACTTTAATTTTATTGAATTATTTTCTTTTTTTGAAGTTTTTTAAGTTAAATATTTTAAAATAATAAAATATAATTGTTTTAATGATTGTATAAGTATTAGGATTCATGAGTTCACCATAAGAATCCATTTAGTCTCAATCGCCAACTTTATACAATTGATTATGTTTTAACCAATCAAAATCTTCTAACTAATGTAATTTACCTTTCTCAAGTTCAAATCGGTTTTATTTAACCAATTCCATATCTATACGTTAATCCGAAAAAGCTTTAGTTAAACGTCTTAAATCTCTAAGAATTCATGTAACGATCGCATTAACTAAAAAATGTATTTCTACGCTTTTATACTAGGTCACAACTTTTGCTATGTGGTCTAAACAAATAATCCACCTATCAGCGTAACTATAGCTAACAAAATCAATAAATTAGTGGCTAATTAATCCAAACTTTAAGAATAGAAGTAAAAACAATATACAACATTAGTTGTAGATTTAAAACTTTTTAATTAAAATAAGGTTCAAAACTAGATTACAATAATCATCCTAACTAATTACTTAATTACATATCATGTGAGAAGAATAAGAAGAAGGAATTAAAGTACACTGGATTTTAAGAAAAAAGGAAAAAGGTTAAAAAATCTTGCGCCAAGAATACACATTCTTATTGTAAAATCTTCAAATTCTACCTTCTTAATTGATTTCTTTGTTATTTCCTCTTTTTGGGCTTGTGTAGTAAATGTATAATAAATCCCCCACAAGCCTCGGCTTGAATATATGTGTTCAAGCCTCATTTTAATTGTTGGACTAAAATATGTATTTATAGAAAAAGATTTAGACCAAATCCTCATTTAAATTGATTTCCATCAAAGAGTTTGACAAGAAAATTCCAACTGAACTCATTTTCTCATGTGATTTTAGTCTTTCATCTTTTAATATTTGAAATTACGTTCACTTCATTCTAAAATCATTATAGTTCACCTGAGGCAAGTTCCGATACTTTGTAATTTAGTTCCCAAAGTTTTTAATTGTCAAATTTAACTCCCGAAACTTATGAGTTTTTACTGAATGCTCAATTAATACTTTTAACTGAACTCTTGCAGTTTGATTAATCTTCATTTGCTTCAAATCAACATATATTAAGCTCTAAATAGTCTATTTTCATATAAATTGTATTCAAGTTGGAACTTTCTTACAAATAACATATTTACAAAAAAAAAGAAGTGTTAGGCAAATTGTTGTCAAA
>CAIGRP010051893.1:0-11509 GCA_903798385.1 Fraxinus cuspidata
AATGTAAAGGTTTCAGCCAATTTACAAGAGCGGATCAATTATGTAGTCTATAAAATAGGAGAGATGCGAATTTACTGCTTTAGGGCAACAATTTTGGCCTAAAGTAATTCAGTAAATGATTTTTGCAGTTTCAACCGTCAAACCCACCGGGCAAAATTGTCCAAGGTTTTCTGCAAAGCCTGAAACACTAAAATAGTAATATCAGTACGTTCAAGAATTTAAAATGAGAAAATTGCCCACAAAAAGTTGGCTGGAAACCGCCGCCACGCGCCGCCGTCGGAGCCCACGCGCACCAACACTAGGTGCGCCTCGATCTGTAGGGAATGAGTCTTCAATTTGTCCGGCCGGTTTGGCCGGAATATGAAAAGGCAGGTTCGGTTTCTTGAAAAAAACCCATGAGCTTCTCTTCTTCTTTCGTCGATTCCACCGGATTTCAATCCAACTCCGGCTCTGATACCAATTGTAGATTCTAATTCCACCTACAGCTGAACAAATCAAACAATAAGTTTATGTAATTAGAGATAAAAATGAAATCAACTTAAGAAACTAAGATTTTTGAAGAACAATAAGAACAATAGAAATTCCCCTTTTTTCTTAGGCTCAGAAAATCTTAATCCAACACCACAAAGGCAACACCAATTGTTTGGAGAATGACTCGGGCACACAAAGTCACAATGGTCAGAAGCTGGACTGGAGAGATTGCACAAAGCAGGAACCGGTTTTGGCTTCTTCCAAGGCACACGACAAATAAACTTTTTTGGTGGTATTAGGTTGAAGCCGAGAAGCTTCAATCTATAGGCAAGAGATCCCAGATTTTTCTCTCCAAGATAGAGTTCAAGGAGTTTGAAATGGTTACAAAAGGATAAGAATTTCATAACCGTGAAGATAACAGATAGAAATTCCCAATGCAAATTATCTCCACAATTGAGCACCTAGCCCAATTGGCTGAATCATTTAAATACCCAATAACATTTGGGCTACATCGTTTGTGGTGTCGATTTCAATATTCTTCAATCCCGGGCTTTTAGCCTATGAGGGCCACGATTTTTCATGATTGTCTAGGGGTTATTTGGGCATCGCTAAAATACCCAACAATAGATTTTGCCTTATTTTATCATCTCATAAATTTGTGTCACTATTTGTGTTCAGTCTTTAAAATGCCTATAGATGAACAAATATCCCTAGCATAAATCTGAAGTTCTATATATTGCTGTGCAATGGGAAGTTTCAGCCATCTGGGATCTTATGGAGGAATTATTCAAAACCCAAATGGCAGTTAAAAAAGACCATGCTAAAGAGAAACAGAGATTTGATTTCACTGTGAACTGCCGACTTCTATAATCTTGTTTACTTTCACCAATTGATTCCATCCCCACAGTGCTGCTTCACTTAGAGGCAGCTAATAGATCCAACATGCTACACATTACTTATTTTACTCTGCATAAATACTATTTTGCTGTTGTTCCTTGCAAGTGTTAAAGCTTATGCAAGTGTTGTTCTGCTATTCAGACAGTTGAAACAAAACTGCTAGTTCCCATTCTTGAAGCATATCTTGAACAAAGGGGAGTTGTTCTTCCAGAAGGATATCTGTCTAGCAAAGTCATATGTCCCAATCCAAAATTTAGGTATGCATTGGAACAAATTTTTTTCATCTGCCTACTAAATTTAAATCTAATAATGTTAATTACTCATAAAAACGTTGAAGTCTATAGCTTTATATTTTCACAATTTCTTTCTTAACTTGAAGTTGTATGATGAATGCATTTATCATCGTATGAATTATAAGGGTTATATGTTTTAGGACTAGCTGTAAGCTCATGTTTAATACTATCATATCTATAAAATCTTATCAGATTCAGTGCTATCTTTGCCAAGGAGCCTTGTAATGCAAGCACCTTTTGCTTATTTCTTTTGGGAATTTTAGAAAGCTCAAGAAGTTTAGAGTGATGAGGTAAAAAAAAAGCTACCACAAATTTTTAATGGCAACAACTTACATCTACTCGATAACTTTCATTAAATTTCTTGGACTTTCATTTCCAATACCGATTTTATGAACATGGTAGTGTAGAACTCTTAATCTCAAATCTCAAAACCACATAACAGTAGCCTAGCTGTTAAAGTTCATGATCATACGACTAGTTGTTTATTTGTATGCCTAAGTCGTGGTACTGTATAGTCATGAAGTGGCATAATTGAACAAGCACAATCATAAAAATATTGTTTAGCTGTATATCAGATATACAGCACTACAAATTTGAAGTATAATTATTTCAGTATATCACTTACTTTTGACTATGTGAAGACAATAGTTAAAGGTGAAACTGTGTCTACTATTTATTTGTCCTGTAAAACTTACACATTATTTCTTTGTTGTCTGTGTTTCTAAGTCTGCTGCTATTTCAGTGCCATTCACTCTGACATGTTTCCACCTGAGGTCATTACCTATGACCAGTGGACACAGTTTAAACCCGAGCAAAAAAGTATGCTTTCTGGATGGATCAAAGGTGCATTTCGCAGTGCAAAGAAAAAAATGCAGGAATCATTAAACGAGAAGCTTTGTTCCACCCTCAGCACAGCTCCAATGTGGGATAGGTCTGTTACGGTTTTATCTTCCACTGTTTAATTTATGATGTAGTGTGACGTTATGTTCTGACAAGTTTCCATGTAGATAGAGATAAGATTGACACAGTGTTGGTGTTTCACATAAATCTGGATGGTTGAGTAGGAATAAGGGTTTAATACAGTCTCCAGCACAAGTGGATTGCTTTGCAATTGCTTTTGTCAATAATAGCTAATAAAGAGTCACGAAGGCGATGCCGCTTCTTGAGTTTTTAATGAGTACAAAGTTACGACGTGGAGGAAGAGAGTATAAAAGAATAGCTTTAAGAGTACCTTGAATAGAGTAATTACTTTCTCCTCAGGATATCCCCAAGTAAAATTGAAGTTCCCATTAATAAAAAGAATGGCTATTTTTTAAAAGAGAAGGCATGTGAATTATCAACCTGTCAGTAAGAAGCAAATATGCAGTTGGGGATTGGGAAAAGTTAATAAAGAAGGAATGCTTTTATGCTTTATTAACGGGTCAATTCTTAGGTTCCATAGTTGTATAATTCTACCTCTTGGTTACCATGCCTATTGACAAACACAAAAAATGAATATTTTCATTTATATTGATACTATGTGTGACACATTTGATTTGCCATCGTTTGCGTTGAGATTATGCAAGTTGCCCTACAATGCAGGTTAGAGTTTAAAGGCAACAAGTATGTCCTGGGAGAATTTATGGAGTTTAAAGGCAAACAAGCTGATCTTCAGGCATTAATAAATATCAGGAGATCAAAAGTTAGCCGTCTGATTGTTCAGAAGATAAGCATGTTTGGTTTTGGTATCTCCACTTACTATTGCTTATATTTTACATTTTGAGTTTAGAAATGTGCTTTTCCTCTGAACTTGGAGAGTATAAATTGTTAAACAGTGATATGAGCCTGTGTGTTAAATAATTTACACGACTGTTGAGTTTTATCTGTAGAGATTCTTGCACAGCAAAGTGAAATGTTTGTGGTCTTAGCATTCGACATTTCGTTCCTCTCATTTAACATGGCTTTATGCTGCATTCTCTTCCAGCCGATTGATCTATCATACACCATGAAAATTTATGGACATAAAGGACAAAAGACAAATATGGACAACTCTGCTTATGTTGTTATCCCTTCACAGGAATGCTATTTGACAAATCTTATATTTTTTAATTTGAGAGATATTTTTGGTTGCATTTTAGTGATAGGTCATCGATTCATATCTGACAGAGCCTTTATTGTCCACCATATACAGCTCATTCCAGGCTCCTAGTTTTATACTCTCCCCGTGATTATCGCAATGAAGGGGCTTCATCTTCAGAGTGGAAAGAAGTGACGGTAAGGTCAAGCACTGAGGTTGTATTTCATCCTCAGAATTCTACAAAAGTGCGAAAATATAAGCTGTCTTCAATTATTTCCATGTCACTGAGCGCCTGAAAGTGAAGTTGGTGTGTAGTCGAGCTATACCCACTTGTCAAGCCACGAGATCAACGTATCAACCTCAATATGGTTGTTTTCAGTTTCACAAATCATGTCGGCTTTGCTTCTACTTAGAATATCATCTTTGGAAACCCTATATAAAAGTACTTTTGCATTGTAATAGAAACAAGTTTGATATATGAAATAAATTGATGTTCTCTCTCCACTTTTTTTTCCCTCCTTTCTCTTCTTTTCTATTCTTCACCCTTCTATAATTCTACTCTTATGCCCTATGTCAATTTAGTATAAGAGCAATTCATTTTCCTTTAGTCTAACATCATTTGTCCTCAAACCCAAAAGTTCACCGTTTTCATCTAATCCATGTAAACAATGTCACCTTCCATCATCCATGCAAGCCCTACGACCACTTTATCCCCTCTATCTTAAAAGACTCTACCCTTTTTTCACTGTTCATTTTGATAGCCCAAAAATAGCTACCCCAGGGGGGTTAATTGATTTAAAAAAAAAATTCGAAAAATTAACCAATGGTCAAGTATGCAATAACTAGATGGATTACTTTAAATAATAAGCACAAATATGAAAGTAATAAATAGAGAGAGATAGAGAATGTAAACAATATAATTATGGAGGTTCGATCTAACGTAATGATCTACATCCTCCACCAAGTTCTCCAGTACGAGCAATGTCAATTTCATTATATTAATTGACTTGAGGCGCTATCCAACTATTTACAAAGCTTCCGGTGACTTATAAATAAGGAGCACCGATCTTTTTACAACGTTGAGCTTTACGAGACCTTAACACGATTCATAAGTTTAAAGAGAATTGATTTTACAAATTAAAACATTTCTCTTAATAAATGATATGATCACAATTAAGTACAAAGAGACAAATAGGCTAACACTTTAATAAATAGTAATAAATGAAACTCAAGTGTTAGGTATGAAAATCTTTGATGTGTAGAATGATTTTTAGAAGTTAATTTAATCAAAAGTTTTCCAAAGTTAAAATGATTTAATAATAAATGGAATGAGAAATCAATACAATTTTTGTTCAAAAAAATTCTCACTTAAATGCTCTTGAATGTGGAACATTGAATATAAAGTGATGTGTTATTTATAGCAGTCAAAACGCAAAAAGTTCTAACCAACTGAACGATTCCTATCGGACGTCCGCTACTGACCAGACGACCGAAACTAGCCGTTGTATGTTAGAAAATAAAATGGTAAGAATATTGACCGTTGGAGCCACCAGACGTCCGCCAGATCCACCGAACCTCCACCAGACCAGAAAGTTTTGGTTTTCTCTTTTCTTGATTATTTAAGCAAGTGTAAATTCTTGAAGCACACGTTCATTTGTCTTTTCAAAATAAATATCATTTGTAAAGAGCTTAAGAGTCAAGTGAAGATTTTGTCATATCGAAAATAATTTTTATGCGAACGTTATTTGAAAAGTTTATTTCGTGCATAAAAATTTTACTTACGAGCTTGTTGTGAATCATTGCTAAGAATTGAAGTGTTTTACCTTTACAAGTGAGTTCAAACATATAATTCTAATATCTTCAATTGATTTGCCGTGAGTGCTTGGTTTGTTGCTTGATTTTGAATTCGGTACAAGTGCTTGACTTGTCTCCGATTATTTTTGGCGCGAGTGCTTGATTATTTCCAAGCTTGATTGTGAATGCTTGATTTCCATGAACTTCGCAACATGTAAGAATTGATACTTGAATGTAAAAGTTAGATAAAAGATATTTTGTTTGTTATAATCAAAACATAGGATGAACCATATGTCAACAATTTTCCCCTTTTTTATTATGACAAACAAAATAATTTGTAGAATAGAATTGAGCATTTGATATCAATTTATCATGCAATTCGCATTCACGTCTATACAAATTGATAATCATACATTCAAAGTATAAATGATTTTACTTCTTTCCCCATTTTTTCATACATTCCAAGCATATTATCAAATCATGTATGTATAATCATCTCACTCGCATTCCCCATTTTGGCATAAATAAAAAGCATAAGCAAAAACCACAATACAAAAGATGGATCATAATAACCTTAGAATTGATCATAAAAGAAATAGTCATAGAAAATGATGTCTAATAAAACAACAAAATAAGCTAAACATAAAGAGTGTAGATAAGGCATAGAAAATTTAAAGACAATCTAAAATGCCAATAAAGTGGAGGACTACGATTCCAAAAAAGTGCATAGAGTGAGCGTAGAAGGCATCCTGTTGAGCTCGTATGGTGGCCTGCTGAATTTGTAACTCCTGAAGTATCCCACCAAGGCCATCAACCGAAGATGTAAGAGAGTCAGTGTGTCCATTGAGAAGATTGTAGTGATCCTCGATAAATGTGAAACCACCAGCTGAAGAATGAGGAGCACTAGAGGTAGGAGCATCGTGAGAAGGGTGCGGAACTTGCGGTATGTCATCAACATAGTCATCATCATCACCTTCAAAACGTAGAGTTGATGAACCTGAGGTGGGTTCGAACCCTTTTGTGTGCACCATACATTGACATGTTCTTTTACTATTTTCATTTGTTTAAGGGTTTGTATGTTGATAGTGTCGGTGGGTCAAAGTTTAACAAATGTCTCATCGTGTAGTGGAATGTCAAAATGTTTAAAATTTTTTGTAAGAAACATTTCGTAAGGCAAAGCTTTAAGATGACGTGAGGAATATAGAAGTTTCATGAGACGTAATGCAATAGTTGAAAAATCTAGTTTTCGCCCCACAAGAAATGAATCAAAGATAAAAAGATCAAAACAGTTTTCTTCGTCTCGATGACCCTTTCGAGGAAGAATCACATGTGCAATGATGTTTTGTAAAACTTTCCATGAAAGTGTTAGTTGATTTGCACTAAATTTTGTGATGCTTTCAAAATTCTTTCCAGTAACCCAACGACATGTCTCGGAAGGGTTATACTCTTCAAAAGTAGGATGAATTTTATGAAGAAAAAATTGAATATCACACAGCTCAACCTCAAGAATAAAACGAATGAAAGCTTTGTTGATGGTGATACGAACATTTTTTAGTAAACATGAAATCTCATTCGAACGAGGAGTAATAACCACATTTTTTATAAAATTCTTTCATAAGGTGAGGATATGCATGTTCTTCTAGGGTAGCTACCAACACCCGCCCCATGTTTTCAAAATATTATTCAATATGAAATGTGTATGCTTCAATAGTAAAGTCGGCAAAATCAACATTTTTACCTATTAAAATGGGAGATTTTTCAAATGGGTTGGCTGACATCTCGGGCTCCATATCGAATTCTTCGTCGAATGATGGTGGAGGAGATCGCCTTACAGCGCTCTTGAGTCTTTTCCCCCCTCTTCTAGACCTCAACATTGTAGAAAAGTAGAGAAGACTTCAAGAAAAATCAAGTTCTAGGGTTTCGAATTTTTTGGAGAAATTAAGAATTTTGAAAGGATTTGAAGTGTAGAGGTAGTGGGTTTTTTTTTATTTTGAGGAATATTTGATGATTTGAGTGGAGAGAATGAAGGAGAGAGACGAGATTTAGGAAGGAAATTGAGAGAAAAGTGAAGAAACAATGAGGAAATTTGGTCTGGTTGGCGAAATGACATGTTTTATTCGCGATGTACCAGACATCCGATTCATTAACTGGACGTTCGGTTGACAGAGCTAAAAATCTCCGTCAAGTCGAACGGGTCAACTAGACGTCTAGGTTGCTCGTCCGTTCACCTTTTCTAAAATAAAACGTACTAAATATGATGCACATGAAATAATGAAAAATATGTAATCACATGTACTTAATCATGTATATCAAATTCATCAATAATGTCTAAAACTCTTCTAATATGTGAGAAACGATCAAGAGCTAGAGGTTTTGTGAAGATACCGGCCAATTGATTTTCTGTGTTTACAATTCAAACACAATATGACCCTTTTGAGCATGGTCTCTTAGAAAGTGATATCTAATTTCAATGTGCTTCATCCTAGAGTGCAAAATAGGATTTCTAGACAAATNATCAAGAGCTAGAGGTTTTGTGAAGATATCGTCCGATTGATTTAAAAGTGTTTACGAATTCTAACACAATATCACCCTTTTGAACATGATCTCTTAGGAAGTGATGTCAAATTTCGATGTTCTTCGTCATAGAGTGTAAAATGGAATTTTTAGACAAGTTTATGGCACTAGTGTTGTCACACATAATGGGTATCAAATGATGGGCGATAATCACTAAGAGTTTGTTTTATCCATAAAACATGTGCACAACAACTAGCGGCCAAGATATATTCGGCTTCGATGGTTGGCAATGCAACATAATTTTGTTTCTTGCTAAACCATGATACAAGTACAAAGCCTAAAAATGGCACGTTTCGCTAGTGCTTTTATGATCGATTGTGCATCCGGCCCAATCGGCATCCGAATAGCTAAGTAAATCAATGTGGGTGCATTTGGGATACCAAAACCCTAAAGTTCTAGTGCTATTAAGATATCTAAAGATACTTTTCACGGCCTTAAGAAGAGATTCTTTAGGATTCGATTGAAATCCAGCACATAAAGATACATTAAACATAATATCGGGTTTGCTTGCGGTTAAGTAGAAAAGGGATCTGATCATACCTCGATATTTTGTTATATCAACGGACGTACCTTGATCATCCTTGTCCAATTTTATGGATGTGCTCATAGGGGTGCTCATTGATTTCAAATCATCCATGCTAAACTTCTTGAGCATGCCAAACATGTACTTACTTTGATTGATGAACATTATATCACAAGTTTGCTTAATTTGGAGACCGATGAAGAATTTAAGTTCTCACATCATGCTCATTTCAAATTCCATACTTCTGCATTTAGAAAAATCTTCACAGAAATAAATATTAGTAGCACCAAATATAATGTTGTCAATATAAATTTGAACAATGATCATAAAGAATTTAAGTTCTCCTATCATGCTCATTTTAAATTCCATATTCATACACTTAGAAAACTATTCACAAAGATAAATATTAGTAGCACCAAATATAATATCATCAACATAAATTTGAACAATGATCATATCATTCTTTTGAGTTTTAACAAAAAGAGTGGTATCCATTTGTCCTATTGAAAAACCATTTGAAATTAGAAATTTGCTCAATCGTTCGTACCAAACCCTAGGAGCTTGTTTTAAACTATAGAGAGCTGTTCAAAATTTGAAAACATAGTCCGGATGTTTATGATTTTAATAACTAAGTGGTTGTTCAACAAACACTTCTTCTTGAATAAAATCGTTAAGAAAAGCACTTTTGACATCCATTTGATAGACATTGATTTTTTAATGACAAGAAAATGCAAAAAGTATGCGAATGAATTCTAATCTAGCCATCGGTGCAAATGTTTCTTCAAAATCGATGCCTTCTTCTTGATTGTAACTTTGAGCCACTAATATAGCCTTGTTACACATAATTATTCATTTCTCATCACGTTTATTTCTAAAGACATCCTATCACGTTCATTTCAAATTCCATGCTCATACACATAGAAAACTCTTCACAAAGATAAATAATAGTAACACCAAATATAATATCATCATCATAAATTTGAACAATGATCATATCATTTTTTTGAGTTTTAACAAAAAGAGTGGTATCCATTTGTCCTATTGAAAAACCATTTGAAATTAGAAATTTGCTCAATCGTTCGTACCAAACCCTAGGAGCTTGTTTTAAACTTTAGAGAGCTGTTCAAAGTTCGAAAACATAGTCCGGATGTTTATGATTTTAATAACTAAGTGGTTGTTCAACAAACACTTCTTCTTGAATAAAATCGTTAAGAAAAGCACTTTTGACATCCATTTGATAGACATTGATTTTTTTATGACAAGAAAATGCAAAAAGTATGCGAATGAATTCTAATCTAGCCATCCGTGCAAATGTTTCTTCAAAATCGATGCCTTCTTCTTGATTGTAACTTTGAGCCACTAATATAGCCTTGTTACACATAATTATTCATTTCTCATCACGTTTATTTCTAAAGACATATTTCTAAAGACCTATTTAGTACCGATGATGGTTTGATCATTTAGTCTAGCGACTAAATCTCAAACATGATTCCGTTCAAATTTATTAAGTTCTTCTTGCATAGCTAGAATTCAAAATTCATCAAACTCGGCCTCTTTAAAATTCTTTGGTTCAATTTGTGAAATAAATGCACAACTACTTAAATGATTTTTAGTAGATGCTCTAGTAATAATACCTTTTGATGGATCACCAATGATTAGTTCTTTAGGATGATAAGGAACAAACCTTCATTTTTTTGGTAGAGGTAAATCATTTTGGACTTCGGTTGACTCTTTTTCGCTTTGTCGAACATTTTCTCCTTCTCGACGTTCATCTTGTGGATTTTTCTTGTGTTGATCTTGAATAGACATTTGTTCGAATGGAGTTTCCAATTCTACATCAATATCAATACCTTTCTCAAGACCAAGAGAGTTAGTTTCATCGAAAGTGACATGCATAGATTCTTCAACGACTAGAGTTCTTTTGTTGAAACAACCCTACATCATTATCAATACATTTCTCACAGTCAAGAGAGTTAGTTTCATCGAGAGTGACATGGATAGATTCTTCAACGACTACAGTGCTTTTGTTGAAAACTCTATAAGCTTTACTAGTTGATGACTATTCTAGAAAAATTCCAACAATGGATTTTGAATCAATTTTTTCCAAGTTTTATCTTGTATTCAAGATAAAGCATTTGCACCCAAGAACTTTGAAATATCCGATATTGAAAATTCTATTTTTCCAGAGTTCATATGGAGTTTTGGTTTTCTTTCGACTAATTAAAATTCTATTAACAATATAGCAAATAGTGTTAATGGCTTCGACCCAAAAACAACCCTACATCATTATCAATACATTTCTCACAGTCAAGAGAGTTAGTTTCATCGAGAGTGACATGGATAGATTCTTCAACGACTACAGTGCTTTTGTTGAAAACTCTATAAGCTTTACTAGTTGATGACTATTCTAGAAAAATTCCAACAATGGATTTTGAATCAATTTTTTCCAAGTTTTATTTTGTATTCAAGATAAAGCATTTGCACCCAAGAACTTTGAAATATCCGATATTGAAAATTCTATTTTTCCAAAGTTCATATGGAGTTTTGGTTTTCTTTCGACTAATTAAAATTCTATTAACAATATAGCAAGTAGTGTTAATGGCTTCGACCCAAAAATATTTTGGCATGCTATTTTCATTTAGCTTGGTCCTAGCCATTTCTTGCAATGTGCGATTTTTCCTTTCTACTATACCATTTTGTTGAGGAGTTGTAGGAGCCGAGAAGTTATGTTCATATCCATTTTCATTACAATACTCATAAAAGACAAGATTATCAAATTCTCCACCGTGATCACTTCTAATGGTTGTGATAGAATATCCTTTTTCGTTTTGAACATTTTTACAAAAATGTTTGAATACTTTTAAGGCTTCATTTTTCAAGTTCAATAACCAAATCCAAGTA
>CAIGRP010051911.1:0-18800 GCA_903798385.1 Fraxinus cuspidata
TATTATTACGGTTATCAACGACCGCCCTAGCTGACTTAATATCCTGGATCCGCCACTGATGAGAAGTACAAAATAGATATATCTTGGTGTCATGCAAAGCAGCAAAAACAAATAGAGAGAAACTAAAGCTTCACTAATCTAAAGCCGCTTACTTAGAACTTAAAAGCTTAATACAACTTACATAGAGGTTTAAAAAAGTCCTAAATAGCTCATATCTTCTCAGTTCTATATAGCAAACTCTATAATGCAAACATGTAGAACGTAATGTATCGTCTCCCTCACGTTTGGGAAGCGTTATAAACGGTTTAAGCTATAAATATATAGAAATGAGTGGGTGGATAAGTGGGTAGTACTAGTGGGTCCATCGATATATGTGAATAAAAAGTGGCTCAAATGTTTATAAACAATTTATGAACATGAGCCAAACATAGGCTTTGAAAGGTCACATTATGTGGAAAACGAATGAGGGGGAAATTCTGGTGTGATAAATGAAATCATGGAGCAAGAAATCTTCTCTAGCCCTTTTTATTTGGAATGATGGGTGGTTGTAAAGAGTGTCTCAATCTCTTTTGTGGAAACCATCTTTTACATGACTGTCGTGCCATAACCCATTTATGAAAGAAAGAGATGAAAATGAAGTGCGGGGGAGGGTGCCCATAAGACCTTGCGAGTCCTAATTTTTACAGCCTCAAGTCCCACATTGTTTGTCGCAACTGACTTATCTTGGTCAATTAGACCATCAGTGCAATATTTTTGTTTTTTAAAGAAAAAACAAACATGTTGAATGCAAGGTTTCTTCCTCATTCCTCAATGATGGAAGCCAAATAATAGTTTCGACCAAAATAAGGAAAGATCTTGCTTAAGTAACAACTAAACATTATTCCTACTCGTGGTTGCTGAATCTAGGATTCGAACCCCACATGAGTTAAAATGAAGAAAACTAGTGAATAACAATAACAGGAATGGAGATTAAATAAGTCTAGCATATGGGACTGGACATTATGTTTAGAAAGAGATAATTATCTTTCTTCCACTTCCCTCCCCCACCATCGAACCTCATTTGTGAACCTCATTGTAGGATTACAACCAAGAATGTTTTCTAAACAGATCGGGAGGTGCCACATTTATAAAATATTTCTTTGTTTCACATGACTACCTGTTTGTCAGATAGATACATAGAGCACACATTGTAGTCTTTTGGTAATTATATTACTATCAGCTTTTCATAGATTAGTGCATAAAAACCAAGCAGAACACGTAAGTTGAAGCACATTGATAGATCTCATAATAGGAAAAATTAGAAGCTTTAGTGTAAATTATTCGCATAAGAAAGAACAGACCTCAGTCTCGAGATTTTCAAATTCTGCCAAAATTTCCTCTTCGTCCTCTGCCGATAGCTTCTCTCCCAAAATTTCATTGATCTCCTGTAAAATATATTGCACACAAATATAGGGAAAAAGTTAGAGAACAGCCTAGCTATAGGTATAAAACAATTTCATTGTAAGTTGACGTTGATGTCACTTTTATAATTTTATTGGTAATAACGCATAGCTGGTGGTGGTTATTGTTGTTCGTGATGCTGTACACCTCATATTAAATTTGATATTAACCAGGGGAAAACTCCTTAGTGAGAGGGGATTAGTTTTAGAGGAAACAAATAATCATGAGAAGCAAAGGAAAAATGAAGATATAGAAGTCCCACAGATGCCGTTTTGATGTCCCAATTTCATGGCTCTAGGAATCTTTTCTTCCACTTTCTGGAAAAACAAGGATCAATTAACAAGTTGTACCGAGTTGCTGGTTCCCTAAAAGAAGAAATAAATCAGGTACAATTTGGTGGACAATTAATTTTCAGCCGATATTGAATATCATTATTGAAAATTTCTATTAGGGGTGGACATGGTTCTATTTGGTTCTGGTTCCAAGAAAACTGAACTGAACCGAACCATGAACATAATGGAACCAAATGGTTTTTTAAAGATATGGAACCAAACCGAACCGAACCGAACCGTTCGGTTTTGATTTCGTTCTAGTTTCATTTCTTAAATTTTCATATTTTCATCATATAAGTTAGTAATATATACCTAAATTAAAAAATAAACATCAAACATTCAAGAAGTTCCAATTTCAATCATTGAGATCAAGAAAATCATAACTAACAAACAAAACATATTCATAATTTGAATACACAAATTAGTTTTCGTTCTCACACAAAAAAATGTTTAATAAGTAATAGCAATTATTCACTAAATTAATTGCAATAGTTTTGAAAGCACAACCCTACAATAAAGAATTATCAATTTTTTACCGTCCACTTTTATAGACAGCATTAACCGTTTTAATACTTCATGAATGTTTATTAGGCTTTCCTCTATTTGTGAAGAACACAAATAACTCATCAAACAATCATGGTAAAAAAATAGTTTAAAAGACTTTTTAAGTATCTGACCAATTTCATTTTTTGATCTTAAATGACACTCCACTGACTTGATGAAAGCCAATACCAGCAAGCCACGACGTTGTGTAAATTGAAAATGAGTGAGATAAATGATTCAACTTAATACAAAATTGAGGTGTAAGCAACTAATGAGTTGTCTGTCTCCAATGACCCAAAATCGATTAACAAACTATATTCAATTAATGGACTATCTCCAATGAATATAAAATTAGAGTCTCTACTAATTAATATATAAAAAATTAAATATTAAGTTTGGTTCTGGCTCTGGTTATGATTCTTGAACTATAACCGAACCAGAACCAGAACCAAAACCACCAAATGGTTCTTGATTCAAAGAACCAAAACCATTAATTTTTTGTTCGGTTCGGTTCGGTTCTGGTTTGGTTTGGTATGGACATTTTGTCCACCCTTAATTTCTATGGAGTTTTAGGTAAGAGTTGAAATCAAATTGTAATCAAGAATGTAGATTAAAAAATCGTTAAAAATTTAAGTCAAAGTCAACAATTAATTTTAATCACACATTTCACCAACTTTTCTCGAAATCTATTTAAAAATTGATTTAGCTACACCAAACAGGGGCATGTATTATACACTTAAAGAAAGGATAAGTTGAATATAAAATCTATTGTATGAAAGAACACAAAATTTCCTGAAAACATCAAAAGGAAATGATATAATCCAATCTCAAATAATCAGTAAAATATTTAACATTGGTTCATTCACGCACATCTTCGTCACTTTCCAGCAGCCTGTGGAAATGTTAATAAACTAAAGACAACTCTGATGTTTTTGTGCCTTCAATGACGTGTCTGATAGCGAGGACAGGCTAAGTAACCTGAATTTGTCGTTTCTTATAAAAGCAGTTTTTGAATTACCAAGTTTGCACTGAGCATTTTCATTTTCAATGACATGGTACAATTATAAGCATACTATGCATTAGCTTTTAAAATGAGCAATGGCAAAGCATGGAAGTCAAGCTTCCAGTCTTACAAGTCTAAGCATACTAAGGTGTTTTCTTATTTTTAGACATTGATTGCTCCCCATTTTTTTTCAAAATATATTTTTCTCTCTTCTTTTCAACCGCATATTCTTCAATAAAATAATATTACACACAACCCATAATTTTTTTCTTCATTTTTAACTACACATTCTCCATCAATGTACTATTTCAAAATGTATTCTACACACAAAAAAAAGGGGCTCAAATAGGCCCTTAATATTGTTTTAATTATTCTAGACTAATAAATAAATAAAATAATAACTTGAATTTAAAGGAACTATATACATATTATTCAAGTTTTAACAAAATCATATTTCTCAAAATCATAAATACTCCAAATTAATCATACTTCGTTCGTGGCCAGAGAAAGCTATCTTCGTGGTTGGGGTAGGTTTTTTGTTGGAATTATTTTCTTTTTAATTTTAAGCAATTATTGAACATTTTGTTGGGCTAGACTTCAAAACAAGAAAATACCACTTGCTAAACATGAAGCACACCTTTTTTCACCTAGTTGCTCCTTAGGCAGTCAACATAGAGTTTACGGCCTTTTCCTTCCCAGGTGCTAGGCGGGCCTTGTAGAACAAAGCTTTGTATAATTTACCAAAGGGTGAGTGACTTCTATTCAATGCTTATGTTACATTTTTTTTTTTTTAAATTTATCTAACCACGAAAGATCTTTAGAAAGTTTACTACATAAGATGGTTTACGCAACATAACGTTCTCAGATTACAGACTATTGTTGTTCACACAAAAAGTGGCTAAGATAGATGCGTAAATAGGGGAAGAAGGTTTTCCGGATACCAATATCTTTAAAAAGAGAAGTCAAGTAAGGATCTAAAAGTTTTGATTCACACGGTTGACGGATAAATATTTCCAAATAAACAATTAAGCGACCAATATTGTATAGATCCAACTATTAACAGAAAGCAGGAAGAACGACGACGCAAAACTTACATCTTGATAAGCTTTGGCTTCAGCAGTATCATCCATCAGTTTTTGAACATCATCTAGATTGATCTCACTTTGTATTGCTTTAACAGCATTATTTCCTGCCTTCAAACTCTCAAACACTGCCTTCTGCTTGCTAGCCAGTTCAACATCTGCCAACTAAAACACTTTGATGATCAAGTACTACGATATATACAGATACATATAACTGAATAAAGTGCTTTACAATTACACATGAAGATGTGGAGTAGGAAAGATAATAAATGAAAAACGATGAAGACAGCAAAATCAAGTTAACTTACTTGCTGCTCAACGTTGATGAGCCAAGCATCAACTTGCTTCAGTAAGTCTTCCTGAACCTTCTTTTTCTTCAAAGCCAATAAAGCTCTATCTTTCTTCTTTTCCCGAACCAAGTCTTTTGCAGCTTGTATCTCGGCTTCAATGACAGCCTCCAACTGAAAACAGTAGATGATGGAAAGGACTAAGAGCATGTTTAAGAAATGTTTATAAATGGATTGGTTATAAATATACAAATGAGTGGTGGATAAGTGTGTATTACTTGTATGTCCCTCAATGTGTGGAAATGACTTAAGTGTATATAAACATATTATAAACATGAGCCAAACATAGGCTAATATAAGAATGCAACCACAGATAGTGATTTATGGCTAATATCATATAGGAAATCTAAAAAAGACATATCAATTATATCTTCTTTCCCATTTTATATGCAACAATCTTGATACTGAAATTATATGATACACCATTTCCCAACATATAGAATGAAGAAACGTATTTAGCAGTATACAAATGGTACATCATTTTTTTTTTCTTTTTTCCCTTTTATTCTTTCAAAATTTAGAATTTGAGATGCCTTTCAGTACACTACAATTCATTGCTGTATCTACCACACAACAAGCATTAAGTAAACAAGTAGCACTATAAAGCAGCGTCGCATTACAATTCAACAACATTTACTTCCTCATATTTAATCAAATACAAAAGCAAATCTATGACACTTGTATTATAGCATGTGATATCATTTTATCTTTCATATAAGCAAGTTGCACATCAAAACAGATATAGTACAAATTGACATCAAAATAAGGAATGAAAGAGAGACCTGGAAAAGAGTTAAGAGGTTTTCACAAACTTGAAGTTCGGGAGTTCTACCAGGGAGAAGAAATTTAGATGCTTCATCAGGATTACATATGAAAAATACAGGGGAATATGCATGCTTGTACTGAAGCATGACAGTTTGCTTATCTGCAGGCATATAATTTTCTAGAAACTAGGATAATAAAACAGAAATATTTAGGTTTATCAAAATTCGCAAGGATCAACATCATGCCAAGTATGATCAATATAGAAAGGCTCAGGTGGGTCACAGCATTTTACAGCTGCTATGTAGACACTAAAAAGGGGAATCACAAATTGATGAAAAAGGCATAAAAGCCATTCATTCCCCCCATTCAGTTCAGAGAAGATCAACTCAATAGATAATTTAGATTTCTGTTATCTGTGACGAGGGAACTATGAAGAAAAGCAAAAACCTATTTAAGATTAATAAGTAACAGGCAGAATGAAGCTGATATTTTAAACAAACAAGATGATGAAAGGGGTGAGTTTGTGATGCTCAATAACAATCTAGTAAAGACCAATCAGACAATAATTTAGGTGATGGTGAGAAGCACTGGAAGTGCCTCCACATTAATACTATCGAGCTGAGCACTGAGTTTTAAATGTCAAATAGGAACTTCGGTGCAAGATTATCAACACTCCCATGCAGGACTCACAGGATCTTTGGAAGGAGGTTTAAGCAGAGGTTTTGGTGATTTGATAAGCGTCGGATCATGCAATTGACAAGAGGATGGAAGCACATTATGCATGAGTAGATGCAAAGTACTGGATTCATTAATGAGCAGGTTTGGCTATCCAAGTAACTGTGACATTGTGACGGATATCCACAGTCAATAGGAAACTATTTCCAGCAAATAGTAATTGCTCCTTCCCCATACTTAGAGAGTGATGAATTGGATGGTCCATAGGCCACCATAACCCCTTCTAATCTTTTATTGGAATACCAGTTTTTGTTCCACTTTTTCCTCATAACCCCTTCTAATCTTTTATTGGAATATTTGTTCCTCTTTTTCCTTTGTCTTCTCAAGAAAAATCTTAGGCCTTATTTAGGTCATAACTATTCCATCTTCATTGCCTTTTGCATTACATTTTAATTCCAAGAATTTTTGCAAATTTATGGTTTTCCTTCATTGTGAGAGTGATGAGACCAATGCTATGGAAAGGAGGATCTCATGACACAAGCCACGAGGCCACCTTATTTAGCCTTTGAATCAAAATGTCAAATGAATATAATGAATCTCCCAAGAGCTTCAACCGTGGCTCTTCCCATAGAGAATCTACATAGACATATTATAGACGAAAGTGGTCAATGGTCAACCCATCATAAAAACCCATTATTTAGATACTCTTTTTCAAAAATCATAATCCCTCTCCATATTAGCCTTGAACAAATAATAAGCCTATTAAAATTATAAAATCCATCTTCAAAATTAACTACTTATCGAATCCCATTTTTCAATCATTTTTTTTTTTTTGATCTGGTTGATTGCGACTAAGGTCACTCTTCTGAAAATTATATTCAAGATTCAAACTTGACAATGAAACATAATCAAACTCATTATAGATAAATCAGAAAAAAAATCAGATTCACGGAGAATAATCAAGAACATATATACAAATAAGGAGACCTGTTGCTGATGTTGAGCAAGCTTACGCCTCTGGGTTTTGAGAGAGAGAATGGCTTTATCCACCTCCGTAATCTTTGGTTTCTTCACGAATATATTTCCCATTTTTCTAAATCTTTTAGCCAAACAGAGATAGATCCCAGTACATATGATACGTAATTCCAAGAATGGAAATTCTCTCTGCCTCTGAATTTCTGATCGATTGAGTAAACAAGAGACAAAGGCTTCGAGATTTTTAATGGGTTTGGGCAGCAGAGGAGAATGAAAACAAGGAAGAATAAATAAGACGATAAAGAAATAATTTTATCAATTTGAATTTCAGTCTATTTTCTTCGTTCTAATATACTCCTAATTCTTCTACGGAGATTTGGTTTCCAATAAAAACATACCACTCTATTTAATTCTTTACTCTGTCTTTTTTCATTTTTCTCTCTATTTTATATCACATTATTATTATTATTATTAGTACGATTATTTCAAAATCAAAATAAATTAGTTAGAAGATAGTAATTTTTATGAACATAATTATCTGAATCAAAATTAATTTGATCACACGTGAATTTTTCTATATACGTATCTATATCAAAACAAGGCTACTTCTTCTTCTCAACTTTTTCGCTTGTATAATGGTTATTTTATTTTAGCATAATGATTACTTTTATTACTAAGATGAACTTAGTCAATTCACTCAAATTTAATCAACTCGTGTACTAATGAATTTAATACCTATTTGTTTCCCATTTTTATAGTAAAAATACATTTTGAATAATAAATTGATAGAAAATGTGAGGTTAAAAAGTAAGAAATTTTTTAAATTTATGTTTAATATTATCTTATTAAAGAATGTGTTATTAAAAATAAAAGACAGAAAATATGTATCAAACAATGGCTTATTTCACCAAAGGTTGCATGAATCTCTTTGGTTTACCTATATGATGACCATAATGATTAAATATTATGCACTCAGTATTAATATTAGAGAAATGCTAAATGTACACTCCCGTCACAATAGAGGGGCCCACGACCAATAAAATAATCGTGGGTCCCCCTCTTTGGGGGTGGGGGGGGGGGTGTGTGTCAACTCCTGTGTACATGTGGCAAATCTCTTAATATTATTAGTCATACTCCGAACATTTATTAATTTTCGTGTAGGATGATTATTGAATACTTAATTAAATATTTTTTATTCTTTTACAAATTTTAATTTGATAATTTATCATATTATTACTTTTGAAGCAGTACAACTCTTCAAATATAACATTCCACTAAAAAGTATACTGCAAAAGAGTTAATATTTTTAAATAATAATTTGTTGTTACTATTGAAATAGTATAACATTATTAATATTCTAGAATAATATTACTTGTTCCCGAAAAGAATGAATTATAATTTTCAATATTTCAGAAAAATATTGACATATTACTTTTTAAAAAACAATAGTAAAATACAATGTGCTGTCTAAATAGCACACTATTATTTATATATGATCTAGTTAGATTTTACTTGCTCCCCAAAATTATAATTAAATACGATCCGACATAAATTATATTTATACTCCTGAAGAGTATATTTATTAGATGATTTGGTGGTATTTACAACCCAAAGTTGGAAAATTTTTTGCTCAAATTTTAAATAATGAACACAATTTTTCAGATTATATAATCAAAGACGATGCATCTTCTTAATGTTAGTAAGCCTAGTCTCAACGTTTTAATAAGTGTTGATTGTGATGTTGATAAATGATTTAACACAACTGTTTGTTAAATATCTTTAATTAATTTCTTAATTATTACTATTGAAAACAAAGTACTTTCCATTTCTGTTTAGGGGATGTTATTAGCATCACGCTAAAATCAATTTTTTTTCTCGCTATATTTGACTTAGGGTTAGAGCCTAATATTTTTATCTAATTATTTTGATAGTGAAATATATGTACAATTGATTCACCACAATGCATTGAGATGGAAAGTAAAAAAAGAGCTAAGAATAAGTACATAGTTTGAACCCTTATGAAATATCTTAAGCTTTAGTGGATGTTATTTTATAATTCAATTTACAGATTGTTAATTTGACTGAAACAATTCTAGAGGGGAGTTAAGAAGTTGGAAATAATATACATAATGCATCATTATATTATCTAGATCCTCGCAAAGATAATTCGAACCAAAATCTCGAAAGACAATTCATTTAGATGTATTCATTGATCAAAATCTCACACACTAGTTTTAGATGCTCCAACTTAAATTGACGTTTTGGAAGGAAAATTCGTTAGCATATATAAATGTATATATATAGCATGCTTGAAGCATGAATAAGTTCGATTCTAAAGAGCATGTAAGGAAGATGGTCCCATTTAGGAAACGTATATTCTTGGAGTACATATAAACATAAATAATTATAAAACTCCGAAAGAGAAAGTAGAGATCTCTTATTAAGTCATGTTATTATGGAAAAGAAATAGAATCGAAAGAAAAAAATATCGACAATATTTTTGTACATGATTAACTGCTTCAGATTATAAAAGACGAGGATATCGAAATAAATTCATCAAATTATGTTGATAGAAGAAATGATTGATCAAATAAATAGACGCAATCCTAGCAAAATTAAATTTATTAGAAAAACTTGAAGTTTCTGGATCTAGCATCCAAATACTTAAAAGTGTATACTTATCGAACATGAAAATAGAAAAAATAAAGTCGTAATATGTACTGTATGACTCTTAGAATAATGAATTTTCTCAAGGACTTGTTGAATAGATAACTATCGTTTGGTAGATGCATGATATGCATATAATAAATGTGATTATAGTTAACTTATCTTGTATGATTTTAATATAATTCTTGAATGATTTTATGTCTGAAGTATATAATTCAAGTGATATGATCATGGGGGACGGTAAATACACGTACTCCTTTTCTTTTGACTATAGTTTTGTTCCACTGAATTTTCCTGATAAGATTTTTAATGAGACAATTTTTATAGCTTATTCAAAAAAATAATATATTCTTTTTCTTTTTATTAAAATTTTTTCTACAACATTTTTTCTAATAAGATTTTAACGAGACATATACTTTGTATAAAAGTCTATAACCTATAAAATATTATCCTCAAAATAATACTCTTATTTGTATGAGACTCCTGAAGAGAACAATAAAAGTTATTTTTTAAATCATCGTATTAATATAGCCATCATATATTGAAAAATATCTCATATAAAAAGGGTGTTATTCGAAGATTATACAGACAACATGAGACACATTTTACCAAAAATTGCGATATAGAAGACATTGATGTACAAAACATGAATGACTTAATACAATAATTTTCATTTATTGATAGTTAAGAGAGCAATTGTACTCTTTTTCATTCGCTTAACTTTTATCCCATTCGATTTTCTTGACAAGTTTTTAATGAGGCAACATTTTATCACTCCAAATTATTTGTACTTTTTTTTTCGTTGTTTGGTATCTTCTCTCATCAAAATTTTGCCAAACAATATTTTTAATGAGAGTTGTGTAAATGGTTATTCAAGGGAGAGTGTTGTAAATAAAGTAGTATCTATGAACTACTATTATATCCCTTCCAATCCTATTCTTCCCTATAAATATAAAATTTTGATTCTTACAAGTCCATTGATTTTTCTATTTTCTTCCATTTTTCTCTCTAATTTATGACATTACGTTATTTTTCCTTTCATTTTTAATTTTCGTAGTTTATATAATTCTCTTTTGCTTTTCTAGGGATGGCAAAAAGGTTCCTCCATATTTTATCCCTTTGCATAGTGGAATTAAGGCTGATTGGAAATATGGTTCGTGTCAAAACTTGCTCCAAATCTTATTTTTATACTTTCAGATTTAAATCATATTCAAAAAATAATATTCAAAAGAATATATAAATAAGTAAATTAGCTGGTAAATAAAGATATTTAATATATATATCTATCCCGTCTCGTCACCATCCCTATGCTTTTCTTCTTTTTGGTTTGTAGTGTTGAACTTTGGTATATAAGCAATTGCTTGAAAATCAAATTTATCATGTTATTTTTTTTTTGAAAGCCAAATTTTATATGTTTTTCACTAGGAGTACATGGTGTGACTATGAGTTGGATTATTCTAAGCTCGATCTATTTGGAGAGGTAGTTTAGGTTGTGTCTCATGCCATTTTCAACTTGGCAATGATAATGTATGTGGGCAAGTCCACATGTTACCCGCTTTACAACTCTATCTAAAAGGATGAAACTAAAAGTTGGGACACTGATATTTAATGCTTTGTATTATATTTTGGGAAAGACTAGTCGATGCGTCTCGAAGATGTGGCAAGGAGGAAAAATTATGGCACTTGGGGGCAAGTACAAGTGAAGGAAATTTTAGTTACTCTCTCTTGTTAGAAAATTGACACAATATCAAAACGAAGTTGTTATGTAAAACCTAGTCATTTAACACTTATCTCGTGCTATTTTCAAGCAATCACTAGTGCTTTTGAGTCGATTCTACGTGTCTGTGTTTATTAATCTTGCAAGACAAAACCCTAAACTTTGATACATTGTTGATAAACGTGAGAAAAAAAACACAGAAGTAGGAGAGTTTGTAGTGCATTGGAAACAAAAGAGTTAACCAAAGGAGTGACACTAGAAAAGAAAGAAGAAGAAATTGCAGGAAAAATAAGCTAAGTAAGGCTTGCTCGAGAGAGAAGATACTGAAAGGAGAGGATTGGCTGCAGTATATTTTCCACTCAAGCGAAGGTTTTTATAAGTCCCGACCAGTTTGGCTACACATTTTATAATGTTTTGTACAAGTTAGTGTCTTAAAAACCCATATAAATACACTAAAGGTCTTAGACGTGGGAAGGGTTGGACAACCCTAGCAAAAACACAAAAACAATTACGAGATAGGGTTTCAATACAAAGAATAAGAAAAGTTGTTGCGTTTCGAACTTCTAGCTACGAGAATCATCAACGAGAATCATCAACCCATCTTCGTTTTTATTTCTCAACCTGTTGATGCATTAATCACATTTTAATTTTTGTTTTGTAATTCGAACATATTAGTAGCTAAATTCTAAATTGGTAGGACAAATTATTGCCCATAGGAACAAATACCATACATTTCGACAAGGGATAGATATATACCAATATGGTTTGTGCAATCATGAATGAATGTTTTATTGATTTCAACGCATTGTCATGTATTTGCAAAAATCACATAGTTACGGAGAATTCGTAAATGATAATAGATTTCACTCCATTCGAGAGAGATCATCAAATAAATTATGGACATTAATCCTAAATCCAAATGATTATTGTCAATTACGTTATTTGATAAAAATCGATTTCATTAAATCAAGAACTGTACAAACTGGATATTTACATCATTATTGATAGTATTTCTGTAAATGCTCTACATTCCATGGATGAGGCCGTGCCTTTCCATCCATATTTTAAAATTTATATATTCCAGGTCAAACATTTTCCTTAATGCGGTGGGGGCATTCTCAGTTGGGACCAAGGGTTCCTGTATCGTGTTCTTCAGAAGATAAAAATGCCATATGGAGCACCAATTAATTCAAACGAAATGACTTCTTCTTTACTTTAGTATTGTATCTAGTCATTTTCCGCTGGTAAACAACCAATTTTGCTTGAGAATCATCCTTTATTTCTTCAAGGAGGTCCAGTTTACATCTCTTTATTTCGTTGTTAGATATTTCATTGAAATGAATTCGACGAGGAGATGACAGACCCATTTCAACTGGGCTCATAGCTTCAGCCCCGTAAGCCACTAGAGAAATGAGTTTCTCATGTGGCAATTCCGCTTGTAGTTCATATGGCCCGAAGGACTTGAGGTAGCTCATTGACCCATGCCCCTTTAGAAGCATCCAATTTTCTCTTCAATGTGTACTTGATTGTCTTGTTGACAGCATAATCTTTCTTTCTCTCTCTCCCTGCCGGTCAAGCCCAAGTGCCCCGCTCATTCCACTCCGTTCTCTACCTGCCCATTTGCACGTGGATGATGTTGGGAGGAAAAATGTTTCTTTTTGTCTAGCTCCTCACATAAGCTTTTAACCTTCTTGTTATCGAACTGTCGACCATTGTTCGAAACAATTGAATAGGGTGTTCCGAACCTTTAAATGATGTATTTCCAGAGGAATTTGGAAGTATTGGCTTAAGTGATTTTAACAATTGGTTCGGCCTCTACCCATTTCGTGAAGTAATCAATGGCAACAATTGCAAAATTAACATTGCATTTAGGGAAGGGGCTTATAAGGTAAAGCCCCCATTTGGCAAATGGCCATGGGCTAGAAAAAACACTTAGTTCCTGAGAATATTATCTCTAAATTGTTGTAAAGCTTTGACACTTATCGCATTTCTTAACAAACTATTGCATATCATTTTTCAAGGTGGGTCAATAATATCCTTGCCTCAACACTTTCTGTGCCAAGTACCATCCTCTTGTGTGATTGCCACATACCCCTTTATGAATCTCTCGAAGCACATAATTGGCTTGTTCTCCACATATGCATCAAAGTAAAGATAAGGAGAATCCTCGATTATATGCACATCATCTTGGAAGACGAAGTGAGCGGCTCATCTTCTGAGCTTTTGTGCCTCCTCTTTTTTAGAGGGTAATGTCTGGTTCTTGAGGAAAGATATGATTGGCTTCATCCATAATAGAGTATCTTCACCTACATTATCTCTTCACTAGTGGCAGTGAAGGGTCTGGGAAGATGCTCTATGGCATTATAGTGAGCAATTCATAATCTTTACTGCTTGCCAACTTTGAAAGGGCATCTGCATGAGCATTTTCTAAGCTTGGTATTTGCACCAACTCAAATCTTTCGAAAATAGGAATGAACTCCATAACCAATTTCAAGTATGCGGCCATGGACTTATCTCTGGCTGAAAAATTGCCACGAACCTGGCTTACTACTAGATATGAATCACTACTGATTACGAGCTTCTTTGCCAGTATTTCCCTAGCTAGTCTGAGGCCAGCGACGATGGCTTCATATTCTGCTACTTTATTGGTGGCTATGAAGTCGAACCTTACAGCACAGGTAAGCTTATGTCCTTCTATACTGACAAGAACCACTCCTAATCCTGACCTGGTGTCCCCAACGATTGTTGACAAAAAAAGTTCCATGTAAGAGGTTCGGCGGGTTCCATCTCCTCCTTCATTTTTGGAATAAGGGTGAAATCTGCCATAAAATTTGCTAGGGCTTGCCCCTTAATATCAGCCCTTGGCTTGAACATGATATCGAACTCGCTAAGTTTCACAACCCACTTTAGTAATTTCCTTGAAGCATCGGGCTTTTATAGCATTTGCTTGAGGGGAAAATTAGTTAACATATGTATAGTATGGCCTAGAAATATGGTCTCAATTTTTGAGAGGCCGTCACTAAGGAGAGTGTTATCTTTTCCATGTCTGGATAGCAAATTTTGGTTGCCATAGTGCTTTGCTTACATAATAAATAGGCAGCTGGTAATCATTTTCATCTCTTATCAAAATCGAATTGATCGCCTCGGAGATTACTGCCAAGTACAGTTGTAGTGATTTGTTGATCTTTGATTTGGAGAGGAGGGGAGCATGTCCTAAGTACTTATTCAGCTCTTGTAGGGCTACTTCGCATTCCTCTGTTCACTAGAACTTATTTCTCCCTTTCAGAAAATTGTATCAATTTCTCTGATGTGCTCTTGACCAGCATTTGTTGGAGGGCTTCTTCTTTGTCTTTGACCATTTCTAATTCGTTTTGCATCAGTGTCTCTCCTCTTGGGAGCATTGTTTCTTTTGGGAAGCCTCGGTTCAACATTCCCGGTAGTTGGGTTTGCTTAGGAGGTGCATTTCTTTGAAGATGCATGTTCCTCCCTTAATTGGCACTCTGAGGGTGCCTCGCAATGTCCCTACAACGTTCAGTGTTGTGGCTATAGGAGTAATGGTATGTACAATAGTATTGTCCCCTATCTCTCCCCATTTGGGAGAATCTTTGATAGGGTCTTTGTTTCGCACATCTCTCCAAAAGAGAGAGTTCATGTCCAATCTTCCTCGTAGGGCTGTTAGAGCTTCCTTATCTATCATTTGTACATCGTATGTCATCTCATTGGTGAAGCTAGAGATGTCAAAATGGCTTGTCGGCTCAGGCGACCTATGGCTCGGCCCGAAAAAAGTCCGAGCCTAGCCCCGTTTTGGGACATCGGCTCGAGCCCCAGCCAGCCCATAGGCCCTTGTCACGGGCCATTTTGGCCTGCCGAGTCGAGCCGAGCTTTATTAAAAAAAAATTAAAACAATAGATTTTAATTTCACAAATTTTAAATTCACGCTCGTATAAATTGCAAAAATTTTAAATTCTTTAAAAAAAATAAATTAGATTTGTCACGAAAAAACCAACATAGCTAGCTTGGGTCGAGCTTTCGTTTTTTGGCTGAGCTTTTGCTCGGCTCGGTTTGGGAAAAAAAGTCAAAACCATTTTTGCGCGAGCAGAGCCTGAGCTTCAAGTTTCGACTTGTGGCTCGGCTCTTTGACACCCCTAGTTGAAGCGGGACAAGAAACTTTTCAGAGAATTGCCATGTTGCTGCTGCATATTTTGTAGGCGTTGGATAGGTCGTGGCGAAGCGCTTAAGGAAAGTCTTTTTGAAATCCGACCAGCTCCGGATGCTCCCTGCTGGCAACCTGGTGTACCATATTTCAGCTGGTCCGCTTAGGGTTTAGTGGAAAGCTTTCCATCGTCGGAGTGTCTCCTTTCAGACTTATGTAAGTCTTGAAGCTGTTGAGATGCTTCGCACGATCACTTCTCTCATCATACTTGGGAGTGTGAAATGATTCAGCATGGGGTGCATTCTTATTGGCTAGAGAAAATGGTGAGTTGTCATATCATTATCGTCAAGATTGTAGGACCTTTGTAGTTTACCAGAGTCCTCATCTTCCCTAAATTGAATCTCTGTGGGCGGAAGGGAAGGTCCTACTTCACTTAGGCCTATTCTCGCCTTTCATGCCTATTTCTAGGCAGAGGGATCTGAAGCGCTTCATCGTAAACATGTTCGTCTCGTCTTTCAAACTGAAGAGGCTCCTGTTGCCTGTTTCTAGGCACTTGTGGAGGTAGAGCCTACCGTTTCTAGGCACAGGGGGAGGTGGAGCCTTCCTATTTCTAGGCACTCCTAGGATCAGCCTATCAAAGCCGCTTACAGACCTTTGAGGCAAGTTCTCTAGTTCATAATGCGGGGGAAAATTGAATGGAGCCTCATTAGGTCGTTCAGAGGTATAGTTGGCGGACGTATCAACTTCAACCTCCCTTTACTGGACGACTTCCATCCTGGTGTGTATTGGTATCTAGCCATTTGGCACCAAACCTCCTCTTCCTCGAGGTAACGCCCTTGTGAAGGGTCATGTGGAATACATTTCCTGAGGCTGCATATGGAGAAACTGGGTATTATTCTTGGCCCCGCACGCTCATCAGCAGCTCATGCATAGCCATATTCTGCTGAGTTATGTTTCTCATATTGGCGGTCATTGTGACCACTTCTCTAGTAAGTCATGTTGCTATCCTGCACCCGCCCGTTGACCCGCATCGCCAATGCTATTGGTGAAGTCGCGGGCGAGCTGCTGGGATGTCACGTGAGGGTTTCCCTTCTTCAGGGTGTTCCCTCGTCCTCCGAGGTACATTTTCTTTATTGCTTGAACTCATGTTAGTAAGCTCTTTCTTGACCAAACGTTCCTCTCTTTAAGGATCAAATTGATTTTGAGTCAGTCGATTTTTCTTTACGTTTTCCAACAATTCTTTCTTCAAGAACACCCTTTTTTCAAGGGTTAGAAAATTCCTTCAATTTACTTCCAACTGGCTTCTTTCCACGGGACTTTCATGGTTAAAGTATATGGTTTCCCACAGAAGGCGTTAGTCTGTTGACCCCGAAAAACGTAATGCTTATGTGGACAACAGAAGCGAGGCCCACTCACACCAACTCAAGCGAATTTCGGTGCTTTTTGACCGAAGCACCGGTAAGAAGCGAGATAAATGTGGACCCGGGAGATACTTCACGGCGTGAGACAAAAGTGTTCAAATACCGAGAGATGAAACAAAGATGATTGCTCTAACAACAATCACCAATCAAATACCAAAGTAAACCAATAAAAAGATCAAACTAATGTATATGGAAAAAAGCAAGATGATATGTATAGTGTTTGCAAGATCATTTGTATTATTAAGTATCAAGAGTTCAAGAGTCTAAAGTCCAAGAATCTAACCCTTTTTCAGTTACAAGGAAGGCCTATTTATAGTGCTTCGGTAGACGTGATATCCGTTGGATCAGAATCACGTCGCCTCATTTCCTTGACCGAGGTTTCACATTACTGTCTATTATACAACAAATATATTGACAATATATCAACCGTCCTATACAATAGACTGACACACTTGACATTCATTATTATAAACGTTACACCAATTATTTCTAAAGATTACCTAAGGAACTTGTAAGAGACATCTTCAGTTTCATGAGCCTCAGGTGAATTGAGAGCCTTAGAGGAATCTTAGTGTTGGTACTCTGTGTAAAGAGCTTCGGCTCTTCCATTTATTTATGTAGCGCTTCGGATTCATGCACTTCAATCGTTTACACGGTGCTTCGTCATGAGAGTTTTAACCATTCATATGATTTTTTTATCTTTCACCATTGGGTCTTTGTTGATTTTTCTATCCACGTTACGTGGTATTTTGACTTAAGTCTCGGTGGCGAGGCGTAACAATACTTTTATCCTTTTTCACGGTCTTTTGAGGGAGGAATCAATTAGAAAATCAAGAAAATTTTAATTTTTTGATAGTTTTGTGACTAACTGTGTGGTATTTAATCGATTTAAATTAACATAGGTACACTAGTTAATTATAACTTTTCGTGCAAATTTAAAATCCTATTTAATCAGTTATAATATAGACAAAAATATTAATAATTCGAATGTTCTCAAATACTGACCGCATAGTCAAACTATTCTTTGAAGAAAATGTTCAAGCTGACGCATTTACTTACCCAACTTGGTGACAATTTTCGAATGAGCATACTACTTCAATTCCTATTGACTTCCAACATAAAGATGTGATGATCGTAATTGAATGATCACATTTACTGATAACTTCAAGTTCAAGAATAGTGACCACTATCCCGTAAAAAATATAGGTTATTTATAAAACAATTACGTATGATTAAATCCTTAGCATGGTGTGCAATAAATTAATTAATATTTTATTCGGTCCATCCAATGCACATCTGTGTAGTTTAATTATCCATTACCCCGAATAAAAAATTTCCACCGTGAAGATAAATTGCGTACCACATTTAGTAGAATAATTGATCATTCAATTCAGATAGAGTGTTAATCTTTATGAGTCAGTCTAGAACAAATCCTTTCTCAATCAAAATATAAGTTATATTTCCCTTCGGGGGTGACCGAATTGGTGGAGCGGGTGAACGCGAAGATCGAAGGTCACGAGTTCGAATCCCCTGCCAACACTTCCTTGGTCGAGCCCGTCGCACCGGACTTACCTAGTGCAGTTTATCTCTCCTGTGTAACTTGCAGACTACTGCACATGAAGCGAGATTTAACTAGTGCGCACTCACGAGTAGAGACTGCGAATTCCTACGTAAAAAAAA